>JBBPSV010000247.1:0-24413 GCA_038093795.1 Retiboletus fuscus
TATTTAAAGTATCACTCTACTTCCTGTAAAACTATTCAGAATCTGCGCAATATTAGCGTAAGCCTTTGAGTCACCCTTGGCCCTTGAGACAAACCGAGCCCACTCTAAAGATACCTCTTCATCGAGCATGCTCTCCGTGAGCAGATCCCTCTGAAGACTTTAGAGTTAATTCAATCCTACTTCGTTTGTACGCTACGCGTAACAGAGGGGGTGGATGCTGTGGTAGCACCAAGGTAAGTGTAGCAGGCCAGATCCTAGAGATAGTGGTCCAGGTCCTGCATAAACTCCAACATTCCGAGTTGGTAGAACGCCAGGAGGAGGTTAGTCTCTAGTTCCATCTGGATATGGGACAGGGTGTGGTTGCGAAAGGTGGTGTTGGCATTGGACGAGGCCGAAGGCACGCACACTAGTGAGGTGAGGCGAGCGACCTGGAGGGTGGCGAGGTAAAGGGAATGGAGCACAGACCCATAGTCAAGGTATGTGCCGATGGGTACTGTGTACCTGGGGTCCCTGAGGAAGCAGAGGAGGGTGTGGGATTTGGCGTCAGTGGGAAGATCCGGGTGTACCCTATGGGCATGCTCGGGGAGGTCGACGGATTCAATGGTACTGAGATAAGCGGCCAGATGGACAGGCGGTTTGGCAAGCTCAGGGATGGAAATAGTAGGCTGGCTTCCCCAACCGGGAGTAGCAACACAGGATGTGGGGGAAGAGGTGTCATTGACGATCATGGCATGGGGGTTTAGAATGGAAGGAGGCATATGGTAGAAATGAGAAGAAGAAACACTTGGAACGCTAGGAGACATAGAATGAGGAGTGAAGAGGCTAGGGTGAGGAGCTGGGCAGGGGTGAATCTCTCTGTCGGAGTCGTCAGAGACGGTGAGAGAAGAGACAGAAGCAAGGACAGAATCAGTAACAGACTCTGCAGGTGGTGAGTTACTGCATCTGGGGGGAATAGGAAGAACGAGCTCGGAGACATCAGAGCAGGGCATGGTACAGTAGAGGTGTTGTTGGTGGTGGTGGCTAATCAAGCGGATTGGGGAGGAAGTCCTTGGGGTGACACTTTTTATAGGTGGCCAGGAGGAGTTTGGAATTCTTCAGATTCTGCTCAGGTTCCCAGGAGTCGTCTTCTGCCGAGTATCCTTTCCAGCGGATCAGGAAATGCTGTTGGGAGGGTGGTCCTTTATGACGGAGAATGCGGTTCACAAGGTATTCTTCTTCGGGGCCAATATGATCAGGAGGTGGTCAGGGGAAATTCAGACCATGAACGGGGGTTTCCTTGGCAGGGGATAGAAGAGAGGCGTGGAAAACGGGGTGGATTTTCCAGGTTTTGGGGAGGCGTAAGCGATAAGTGATAGGGGAAAGAACCTTGACAATTTCAAATGGTCCTTTGCGTTTTGGGAGGAACTTGGGGTCCTTCTGTAAATGGTGAAGGTTCCTTGCTTCTAGCCAGACTTTATCTCCCAGGGCGAAGGGTTTGAAATGCTGTCAGGTTTGAGAGGCCATGGTTGCTCTAGCAAGTTCATGAGCGGCCTGGGCTTCGTCCCTTGCTTTAGTAAGCTGGGATAGGCAAAGTTCCACTGCAGGGAGGTTGGAGGATGAGAGGACTGAGGGAAGGGGTTTCGGTTCATAACCCATTTGAAGGAAGAATGGAGATTGGTTGGTGACCAAGTGGGGGCGGTGATTATGGGCAAATTCGGCAAAAGTCAGGAGTTCAGTCCAGGAAGTAGGGTTGTCTCTGCAAAAGATTTGAAGATAGGTTTCAAGTTCCTAGTTGGTCCGTTCAGTTTGACCATCCGTTTGGGGATGATAAGCAGTGGATAAGCGGAGGTCGTAGTTTAAGATTTGCCCCATTTCTTTGGCAAAGGCCAAAGAGAACTGGGGTCCCCTGTCAGAGATGACTCGATCAAAGAGGCCGAAATGTCGATACACCTTGTGGAAATAGAGGGAGGCAACATCAGCAGCTGAAGCGGATTTAGTAGTCAGACAGAATATAGCCCCCTTGAAGGCTCGGTCTACCCAGACGACTATAGTGTCCTTTCCATTCGAGACTGGGAGGTCGGTGATTAAATCCACCATGATGTCCTGGAAGGGATGGGATGCTGAGGTTGGAATGGGGGTTAGTGGTGGAGAACTGGAATGGGTGTTGGTTTTGCACTGCTGACAAACTGCGCACCCCTCTACGTAGTTTCAAACGAAGGATGCTAAACCAGGCCACCAGAACTCAGCAGAGACAAGCTGATGGGTTTTGAAGTATCCAGGGTGTCCGGCAGCTTCATGATCGTGACATCTTTGCAAGATGTCACGTCGGAGGTCCCCATCAGGGGGAACATATACATGATCTTGGTAAGTGAGTATTCCTTCCTGATTCTGCCAGTCAGAGAGCCAGGAACGAAATGCTGTGGGGATGTTTTCATCTATGGCTTGGAGCGAGGTCAGGGCGAATGGGTCGGTGGCGGAGGCAGAGCGGATTTTTGAGGAGAGGGCGACATCGATGACATTGACAAAAAGAGATGGGGGGAGCAGCGTTACAAGGGAATTGTCTGAGGCATCTTTTGGGAAGTGATCAGCGCGTTGGGAGAGGGCATTGGGGCCTGTGAGTTGGGACCCCAGTACATGGATCAATTTGACGTCAAAGTCAGCTAGGTCAAGCAGCCAACAAGCTTGCTGTCGGTTCAGGGTGTGAGGTTCATGGAAATAAGTGAGATTTTTGTGATCCATAAACACTCTAACCTGGTGAGGGGATCCCCACAAGTAGTGTTACGACTTGACCTGGCCCCGTTTATTTCTTTCCTTCTTTTTACTTAGCTTAGTCTCGATGGATCACCATCCATCTCGTCTGGCGTTACCCAGACCAGTCTCGCATGGCACGTAGGTCGCTATTCCCATGGACCGCATCATATGTTCATTTCTGACTAATGACTCCGCTGTCATTGTCGCTTCGGGCCGTTCCGGCCACTTCTTCGTTTCATGATTATCTTTGATCAACAGCTGCTTCTGATCAACACCGATCAACAGATCCACAGTGGATGTGACTCGTTTCAACTCATCCCGAGCCCTTACGATTCCCCGAGTCACATCTCCTTTAATCCCGCGTTTCCCCATCCCTTCCACGGGATTCCTTGACCTTCCATAGTTCGTGTATATAAACCCTAGTCTCTACGCTTGTATTCCCTAAGCTAGAGCTACTCAATCATATTCTTGAGATAACTCCTATGCTCGATCTCCCAAGACCGGGATAAGACTTGTCCTTCTCGGACTCATCATATCCTTCGACGCTGAGCATGCTCTTCGTGAGCAGATACCTTGCCCGAAGGTTCTCGTCGTACCATAGCGTCAAGAACGCTGGTACTCCTCTAGTCCCTAGAAACCCCTTTGAGTCTACGCTCGACCCTACCCGGGCCAAGCGTAACAAAAGCTCTAGCTTACCACATCGCGGCTACCATCGAGTAGGCCCTCCTCCTCAGCCTGACTGCCACTGATCTCCACCTCGTGGAGAGCCACAGATCAGCCAACCGCTAAATCCTCAGCCTCAGAATCATCAGACTCAGAAGCCACCACCGAGGGCTCTGATAACCCCGACCTTGACCTTGAGCTACGCTCTCCCTCCACGGAAGCAGAATCCCAAGAACTCTCTAGACTACTGTCTCACCAGCTTTCAGCAGGAGCAGTCATCCCTCGAAGCCCCACCCCACTGTCACCGACTCCGATCGCTCAAAGCGGTCATTTTAGAATGGAGGACCCCATCAACGCAGACTCCTCCTAGATGTGCCAATGTACTTGTATCTGAGACGCGCAAATCCATGCAGATCCCAGTTCAACTTCTTGTACCTGTGCACTCCCTCAAAGCTGTTGACACCCGCGCCCTGATCAACAGTGGCACCGACATCTCTTGCATCGACTGGGACTTTGTGCGAAAGCATAAACTCCCCATCACTCGACTACCAAAACCCATCCCAGTTCGGAATGTTGACCAATCTAGCAACTCGCATGGAGCCATCCGGTTCACCTGCACTCTCTACACCAACACAGGAGGAATTACCCAGAAGGTTCTCTTCCATGTCATGTCCTGCGGAAGTGAGAAAGTTATACTCGGACTCCCCTGGCTCCGCTCCACCAACCTGAAAATCGACTGGTTTAAACAGACGATCGACATCCCTGAATCCTGCGACCAATCCAAGGTTCTTTTCCAGGAACACAACGTCGCTACCTCTGAATATAGCGACTGATTCATAAGACCCAGCTTTGACTGGACCCCCCCATGCCAAGTCAAAGTCAACTGTGTCGACCACGCTCGACTCTATGAATATCTTGACGAAGAAACAGAGAACGAGTTCTGCCAGAGAGCTCATGACCATTATCATATAGGCCGAATCCAACAGTGTGGATCGCAGTTCTACCCCTTAGGTTCTCCGGTCATCGCCAAGATTACTTCCGCCATGCAACTTGCTCAAGCGGAGTTCAACAAGAAATCCGAAGTTACCCTCCCTGCGGAGTATGAGCAATTCCGAAAGGTGTTCAAAGAATGACCAATCGGACAACTCCCACCGGAGCGACCGTATGATCACGAGATTAACCTTAAAGAAGGCTTCGAACCTAAGATCGGCAAATTATACCCGCTATCTCCACAAGAATGTGCCGCCACGGAAGCCTTCTTAGAAGAGAACCTCTGGTCCGGTGCTATCCACCCCTCGAACTCACCCCAGGCCTCCCCATTCTTCTTCGTCCAGAAGAAAGAACTCGACTCAGACGGCAATCCAAAGCTCCGACCTTGCATGGATTACTGAAAGCTCAACGACCAGACAATCCAAGATGCATACCCCTTACCCCGGATAGACGACCTCATCAATAAGGTGCAAGACGCCAAGGTCTTCACCAAATTCGACATCCGATGGGGTTACAACAATGTCCGCATTAAGGAAGGGCATCAATGGAAAGGTGCCTTCCTTACCCACAAAGGACTCTTCGAACCCATGGTCATGTTCTTCAGAATGACTAACTCCCCCGCCACGTTCCAATGCTTCATGAATGATTCGTTTCGGGACATGATCTCCGAAGGGTGGCTCGTCATCTACATGGATGACCTTGTTACGTTTTTCCCTTTATTCGCCCCTTTTCACTACACTTCCTTCGACCTTATGTTTACCTTTTGCCTTGAACTCTATCGTCTCGCTGTTCGAGCCCCGCCTGACGACAACCTTTTACCCTTGTATTATTCATAACATCCTTAGACATTCTTCTGGCTTCCATGCTTTGTAAACGCTGACTCACCACCATTCCTCAGCATTCTACCAAGTTCTGTATCTGACTCATCCCTGTTCCATAATGTTCCATCTAGTTCCCTTCTATTACCACGGCTCGCCTATTTAAACCGTAGCACTCGACCTGTAACACTAAGCTTGATCTTCTCAATCCAACGAGTTCTTGCGGACCTCGTCAGATCCCCTCGTCTCAGCCTTCGTCCACCCTTCGAGTAAACCTCAAGGGAAGCCCTCTAGTAGCACCACGGCTAGAGGTACTTTGCGTCGTCCCAAGCTTCCGACACTCCGTCCACTTGACTCCTTTGAGATCGCGCCTAGCCTATGGCGAAGCGTAACAAAAGATCAAGCTTCTATCTCGTGTGGACTACCTCCGCTGTAGCTCCAGTAGCCCTCTTGATTCTTGAGCGTGCTCTCCGTGAGCAGATCCCTCGAATCCCTGAACCACCATTGCGTCCCAATGACCTACCATTGATCCTCGTTGGTCTAGACCACGAGAACCCCCACCCACTGACCTATCTGAGTCGGAAGCTCCCCAAGATACTGCGTCATCCCCGGATACCAACCCGGACCTAGATCTCGACACCCTCTTCGGACCTGAGGAAGAACTCACCCTTCGACACCGGTTTTCTTCTGAACTTACCATTCCTAGGGAACCGACTCCCCCCTCACCAACCCCCCAAGCTCGCAATCCCCCCTTCGGAGGATTCCCCCTCTCATACCCATCGCCACCGACTGCTCCTCCTCAGCCAACTATGCCAGCGGCACCTACCACCAAACCCACTGAACTCCGTCTCGGAACCCCCGAAGATTTCGACGGATCCTTCGCCAAAGCCGAAGATTGGCTCGGGACCGTCACCTTTTATCTTGCAGTAAACTCCGAAGTCTACGACACTGATGCCAAAAAGGTAGCCTATGCGCTATCATTCATGAAGAAAGGATCGGCCAAAGTCTGGGCCGCCACCTACCGACAGAAGATCCTTGCTCAGGCTACACTTAACCTCGGAACCTTCATTGACTTTTGCGACTCTTTTTCCAAATCCTTTGTACGAAAAGACACTATCGCTTCTAGCCTTCACTGGCTTGCTACGACCAAGATGGTCAAAAACAAGCATGGAGACTACACCCCCTCGCTCACTGAATACACTGCCCGTTTCCAAAACCACGTCGCCATCTCTAAAGTCACCGACGCCAATCTCCTTATCAGCTACTATGCTATTGGAATTCCAGAACCTCTCATGTGGAAGATCCAGAGCATGGAAACCCCCCCCGACAAGATAGAAGACTGGTACACCAAGGCCGCCCACTTCGCTGCTATGAAGGAACGAGCTAGAGATCTGGCCAAACGAGGGAGTGGGAAAGTCTTCCATGGATTCCACTCTACCCCGAAAACCACTCCCCCTGACCCTGACGCCATGGACGTAGACGCCGTGCGCACCACTATCCCAAAGCTCACCCTGGCGGAGCGAAAGCGATGCATCGAAAACAACCTCTGTTTCCGCTGCCGCGAAGCAGGCCACCTTTCCACAAATTGTCCTAGGTTCTCCAAGGGAAAGAAACCGGCGGTCAAGGCAATCGCTACCTCAGACCTTCCCAAATTAGAGGAGATCCCGGATGACGCAGACGAAGATGAGGACAAAGTCGCAGTTAGAAGGGTTTCCTTCTCTCAGGATTTTTAAAACGGGGACCTGCCACAACGTCTACGTCCCCTAGTGCCTCGGTATCTGTAACTTCTACTACGAATTCCATGCAAATCCCAGTACAAGTTATTATTCCCTCGCACTCCTTGCAAACCATTGAAACCCGCGCCTTGATCGACAGTGGAGCAGATGTCTGCTGTATCGACTGGGGATTCGCCAAAAAACATAAAATCCCGCTAACCAAACTCGATCATCCGGTCTATGTCAAAAATGCCAACGGAACCACTAACACCAAAGGAACCATCCGATACGTCGCCAATCTCTTTGTTTCCACCGAAGGCCTAGTCCATCAGATTACTTGTCATGTTATGCATCTGAACAAGGACAATGTGTTCCTTGGACTCCCCTGGTTGAAGAAGGCCAACCCAGTCATTGATTGGGCAAAACGGACCCTTCAGATCGCCGAGTCCACCGATGAATCTAAGCTCCTCTTCTCCCTCCATCAAGGTGCCTACCTTAGACAAGAGAAACTCCTTGTCCCTCCACGACCCCCACCCCGCCATGTCTTTGTCAATTCTGTTCAAGATGAATGTCTGTATGCATATAATGGATGGGAGGACGAATGCGATTTCCTCACCCGCGCCCACGATCAATACACCATCAATAGGATTATTCGCTGTGGATCTCGATTCATCCCGGCCCTGGTAATCTCTTGTCTCTCCATAGCATCCAGCCTAGCCCTCTCTCCCGACACGCCTACTGCGTCCCCCCTCCCGGAGGAATACTCTAAATATAAGGAAGTTTTTGCCGAAGAAGCAGCAAACATCCTTCCCCCGTCTAGGCCCTACGATCATGCCATCAACCTCAAAGAAGGCTTTGTTCCCCATATCGCTAAAATCTACCCTCTCTCGGCCGACGAGCGACAGGCAACCGACAAATTCATAGACGAGAATTTAGCCTCTGGCAAAATTTCCCCCTCGAAATCCCCGCAAGCCTCCCCTTTCTTCTTCGTCAAAAAGAAGGCCCAACCCGGACAGAAGCCAGGGCTACGACCTTGTCAGGATTATCGACGCCTAAATGAGCAGACCATCCGGGATGCATATCCACTCCCTCTTCTTCAGGATTTCATGGATCGGATCCGGGGGGCTAAGGTGTTCACCAAGATGGACGTCCGGTGGGGTTATAACAACGTCCGCATTAAGGAAGGAGACCAATGGAAGGTGGCCTTTATCACTCACCAAGGGCTGTTTGAACCAAACATCATATTCTTTGGACTAACCAACTCTCCCCCCACATTCCAATGATTCATGAACGACTTGTTTCGAGACCTCATCGCGGAAGGATGGCTGTTTATCTACATGGACGACCTCCTCATCTTCTCCCCCGACCTACAGACTCACACTGAGCGCACTCACCGGGTGTTACAACGGATGAAAGAACTTCACCTCCACTTGAAATCCGAGAAATGCTTCTTTGACCGAGACGAAGTCGAATACCTTGGGATGATCATCCGCCCGGATGAAATCGCCATGAACCCCACTAAGTTAGACGGGATCGCCCATTGGCCCGTCCCCACCTCTGTAAAAGACGTTCAGTCCTTCCTCGGCTTCGCCAACTTTTATCGGCGATTCATCCCTGATTACTCCACCATAGCCCGACCCCTCATAGACCTCACGAAGAAGTCAATCACCTGGTCCTGGAATGACTCCTGCCAATCTGCATTCGACCTCCTTAAAGCAAGGTTTGCCTCCCAACTGGTTCTTCGGGTTCCTGACCTCACCGCCCCTTTCGCTGTCGCCACTGACGCCTCCCTCTATGCCTCCAGAGGAATTCTTCTCCAAGCTGACCCTAACGGCGAGTGGCACCCCTGTTCTTACCTCTCCCAAAGTTTCGACTCCACCCAACGGAACTACGACATTCATGATCGAGAGCTTTTGGCTGTGCTCCGAGCGCTCAAAGCTTGGTCCCACTATTTGCGAGGCTCCCCCCACCAGGTTCAAGTGTTCACTGATCATAAGAACCTTACCTACTTTCGGGAACCCCACACCTTGAATCGACGACAAGCTCGTTGGTTACTTGACCTCGCAGATTTCGACCTCAAATTAATCCATGTACCAGGGTCCCAACTCGCTGGTCCCGATGCTTTCTCGCGACGCACCGATCACTTCCCAAAAAATGCCTCCGACAACTCCCTAGTGACCCTACTCCCTCCATCTCTCTTTGTCAATGTCATCGATGTCGCCCTCTCCTCGAAAATCCACTCTGCTTCAGCCACCGACCCGTTCGCCTTGACTTCACTCCAAGTAGTGGACGGAAACATTCCTGCAGCATTCCGCTCCCGGCTCTCCGATTGGCAGAACCGAGAAGGGATACTCACTTACCAGGACCGCGTGTATGTGCCTCCCGAAGGGGACCTTAGACGTGAAATCTTGCAAAGATGCCACGACCACGAATCCGCCGGTCATCCCGGGTATCTCAAGACCTGTCAGCTGGTCTCTGCCGAGTACTGGTGGCCCGGCCTAGCGTCCTTTGTTAGAAACTACATAGAGGGATGTGCGGTCTGCCAACAATGCAAAGCTAACACCCATCCCGGTACCCCGCCTCTAACTCCCATTCCCACCTCAGCTTCCCATCCCTTCCAGGATATCACGGTAGACCTAATTACCGATCTTCCTGTCTCTGACGGGAAGGACTCCATAGTCGTTTGGGTTGATCGGGCCTTCAAAGGGGCCATATTCTGCCCCACCACCAAATCTGCCACAGCAGCAAACATCGCTTCCCTCTACTTCCACAAGGTCTACCGACACTTCGGACTTTTTGACCGAGTTATCTCTGACAGGGGTCCCCAATTCACTTCGGCATTTGCCAAAGAGATGGGACGTATCCTGAACTACGACCTCCGCTTATCTACCGCCTACCATCCCCAGACAGATGGTCAAACCGAACGAACAAATCAAGAACTAGAAACTTATCTCCGGATCTTCTGCAGAGATAACCCTACCTCGTGGACTGAACTTCTGACTTTCGCCGAATTCGCCCATAACCACCGCCCCCACTCTGTCACCAACCAATCCCCATTCTTCCTCCAAATGGGTTATGAACCCAAACCCCTTCCTTCCGTTCTCTCTCCCTCCAACCTCCCCGCTGTCAAACTCCGCCTTTCCCAACTAACCAAAGCCAGGGATGAAGCCAGGGCAGCCCATGAACTCGCTAGGGCCACCATGGCTTCCAGAACCCGGCAACGTTTCAAACCCTTCACCCTAGGAGATAAGGTCTGGTTAGAAGCCAGGAACCTCCATCGTCTTCAAAAGGATCCTAAATTCCTCCCGAAACGTGAAGGACCATTCGAAATCGTTAAGGTTCTCTCCCCCATTTCGTATCGGCTACGCCTTCCTAAGACCTGGAAGATTCACCCCATTTTCCACGCCTCTCTTCTTTCTCCTGCCAAGGAAACCCTCGTTCATGGTCTGAACTTCCCATGCCCCCCTCCTGACCACGTAGGCCCTGAAGAAGAGTACCTCGTGGATTGAATTCTCCGTCATCAGGGACCCCCATCCCGACGGCGCTTCCTGATCCGATGGAAAGGATACACTGCCGAAGACGACTCCTGGGAACCCGAGCGGAACCTAAAAAATTCTAGACTCCTCCTGTCTGCTTATAAAAAGCGTCACCCTCGAGATTTCCCTCCCCAGTCCGCTTAACCACCCACCAATTCATCCCTACCTCGCCATGCCCTGCTCTGATGTCCCCAAGCTCATTCTTCCTACACCCCCCCGCCTCGGTGCTTCACCGCCTCCAGAGTCTGTTACTGATTCTGTACTTGCTTCTGTTTCTTCTCTCACCGTCTCCGATGATTCCGACGGAGAGGTTCACCCCTGTCCAACTCCTCAGCCTGGCCAGCTTACTCCTCATTCTGTGCCTACTAGCATCACAAGTGTTTCTACTCCTCATTCCTACTATACGCCTCCTTCCGTTTTGAACCCTCACGTCATGATCGTCGATGACACCTCCTCCCCCACATCCCGCGTTGCTACCCCCGGTTGGGACAACCGACCCACCATCTCTATCCCTGAACTTGCCGAACCCCCCATCTGCCTCGCTGCCTATATCGGCACCATCGAGGCCGTAGATCTCCCCGAACATGCCCACCGAGTGTGCCCCGATCTCCCCACTAACGCTGAGTCTCACACCCTCCTCCGATTCCTCCGCGACCCCCGGTACACTGTCCCTATCGGCGCACATCTTGACTATGGATCCGCCCTCCATTCCCTCTACCTTGCCACCCTCCAGGTGGCCCGACTCACCGCCATAGTCCGTGCTCCCTCCTCCTCCGCCGATGCCAATGCCACCTTCCGTAACCATACCCTCTCGCACATCCAGATGGAGCTGGAAACCCAACTCCTCCTTGCGTTTTATCAGCTCGGTATGTTAGACTTCATGCGCGACCTGGACAGATACCTCCAAGATCTTGCGCGTTATACCCATCTCGGCACCGCCTCGGTGTCTACCCCCTCGGCATCCTCCTCCGCATTGAATTCTGAGGAGCTCGACGTTGTTGAGCGTATTGAAGCCCGCTGGATGGGCAACTTTGGCAACACTCCCCTCCCCTTGTCTCATCCTTGATTTCACGAGGCTTGCTTCCAGTGCCACCGCCTCGGTCACCAGCGTGTCAACTGTGGAGTCTATCAATGCCCGATTTGCCACTGTTTCCGTCCCAGCCACTCTCAGCGGCAGTGCCCTCTGCGCCGCCCTCCTCCGCCGCCCTCGCCCTCTACCTCTCCCGCCTCCTCACACTTGTCACACCCCTCCTCGCCCCATCGCTCCTACCACGGCCCCCGTCGCACCCGTGGGACTAGGCGTATGGTCCCCTGCCGCCCTCGCCGCCGCTCCCACTCTTCGGACTTGGATTCCGGGGTGGACAACGACATCTGGGACGACACCGCCTTCGCCAACGTGACCGGGTCACCTGCTATGGGGGCTTGCGACTTGTAAGGTGTCTGCGCCGGTGCCTTGACCCTCGTGGGGGGGTAATGTTACGTTTTTCCCTTTATTCGCCCCTTTTCACTACACTTCCTTCGACCTTATGTTTACCTTTTGCCTTGAACTCTATCGTCTCGCTGTTCGAGCCCCGCCCGATGACAACCTTTTACCCTTGTATTATTCATAACATCCTTAGACGTTCTTCTGGCTTCCATGCTTTGTAAACGCTGACTCACCACCATTCCTCAGCGTTCTACCAAGTTCTGTATCTGACTCATCCCTGTTCCATAACGTTCCATCTAGTTCCCTTCTATTACCACGGCTCGCCTATTTAAACCGTAGCACTCGACCTGTAATACTAAGCTTGATCTTCTCAATCCAACGAGTTCTTGCGGACCTCGTCAGATCCCCTCGTCTCAGCCTTCGTCCACCCTTCGAGTAAACCTCAAGGGAAGCCCTCTAGTAGCACCACGGCTAGAGGTACTTTGCGTCGTCCCAAGCTTCTGACACTCCGTCCGCTTGACTCCTTTGAGATCGCGCCTAGCCTACGGTGAAGCGTAACAGACCTCCTCATCTTTTCCCCCAACGAACAGCTCCACACGGAACAGACTAAGAGAGTCCTTTAACAGATGGAGGAGCTTGACCTCCACCTTCGCTTATCCAAATGTTCCTTCGCCATGGAACAGGTGGATTACCTCGGCATGATCTTATCCCCTGGGAAACTCACCATGGATCCCGTCAAACTCGATGGAATCATCTCTTGGCCTGTCCCAACCTTGGTCGAAGAAGTCCGGTCTTTCCTCGGGTTTGCCAACTACTATCAGCAATTCATCCTGGACTACTCTACCATCGCTTGCCCCCTCATAGACCTCACTAAGAGGACCCAACCCTGGCATTGGGATTTGTCACAGGAAACCGCATTCCTTCGACTGAAGGACCTCTTTCTCTCCAAACCTGTCCTTCGTCTCCCCGACCCTGGCGCCCTGTTCGCCATTGCGACCGACGCCTCTGGCGTAGCCACAGGCAGTATTCTTTTACAGACCGACGAAAACAGTGCTTGGCACCCGTGTTCATACCTCTCCCAGTCATTCTCCCCTGCTGAACGTAACTACAACATTCACGACTGTGAACTTCTCGCCATCATCCGTGCCTTGAAGACTTGGCGACACCTCTTGCATGGTTCCTTGACCCCAGTTCAAGTCTTCACCGACCACAAGAACCTTACATACTTCCGCGCCCCCCAGAACCTCAACTGTCGACAAGCCCACTGGTTACTAGACCTTGTGGACTTCGACTATAAGATGATTCATGTCCCTGGATCCCTCCTCGCTGGTCCTGACGCTCTGTCTCACCGCCCGGACTTCCTTGCCCACGCACCGGACAATACCCAGACAGTCCTCCTCCCGGACTCCATTTTTGTCCGTCTCATTGATTCCGCCCTCCGGGATCACATTCAGACTACGTCGAAAGACGACCCCTTATTTCTTCAAACCCTCCAGGCCTTTGATGGCTTGATCCCCACCACCTTTCGCTTCCGCCTTAGCGATTGGCAGCTTCACAAAGGTGTCCTGACCTATCAGGGTCGCATCTACATTCTCCCTGTCGCCGGGCTGCGTAAGTCCATTCTACAACGTTGTCACGACCATGAGTCTGCTGGTCACCCGGGCTTCCTTAAAACCCAACAGCTTGTTGTGAGTGAGTTCTGGTGGCCTGGTTTGGCCCAGTATGTTCGCAAGTATGTCGAGGGTTGTGCCCTGTGCCAGCAGCACAAGGTCAATACCCACCCCACGACCCCTCCGCTCACCCCCAACAAATCCACCGCCACTTGCCCCTTTCAGCAGATCTCCTGCGACATGATCACGGATCTCCCCGAATCCAACGGTTTCACGGCTGTAATAGTCTGGGCCGACTTCGCATCTTCGAAGGGGGCTGTTTTCTGCCCTACCACCAAGTCTGCTACTGCAGAGGACATTGCCGTCCTCTATTTTAAGAAAGTTTACCCCAGATTCGGCCTCTATGAGAAGATCATCTCAGATCGAGGTCCCCAATTTGCCTCTTGCTTCACAAAAGAACTCGGTAAGCTTCTCAGATGTTCCCTTGCATTATCCACTGCGTATCACCCCCAGACTGATGGGGAAACCGAGTGGATCAATCAAGAACTCAAAACCTACCTGTGGATCTTTGCGGGGAACAATCCCACCACGTGGGCAGATCGACTAATTCACGCCGAATTTGCTCACAATCACCACCCTCATTCCGTCACCAGTAAATCCCCATTTTACCTAATGATGGGATATGAACCTACTCCGGTCCCCACCGTCCTCCCACTCACGGATCTACCTGCTGTGGAAGATTGTATCAAGGAACTCACCGCTGCCTGTCAGGAAGCCCTTGCTGTGCATGAACTAGCTAGGCAAGTCATGGCTTCTCGGAACAAAAAGAATTTCACCCCATTCGAGAAAGGTGACCAAGTCTGGCTCGAGGCCAGAAATTTGAAACACAATCTGACTCACCTGAAATTCGGCCCGAAACGTGAAGGACCCTTTACCATTACAAAGGTACTGTCTCCGATCACGTACCAACTCTGTCTCCCCAAGACGTGGAAAATACATCCAGTCTTCCATGCATCACTCCTCACCCCATACAAAGAAAACTCCATCCATGGCCCCAATTTCCCATCACCCCTGCCTGACCTTATTGATGGAGAAGAACAATATGAAATCGAAAAGATCGTACGACACCGGGGTTCTGCTGCCAATCGTCAGTTCCTTGTCTGCTGGCACAGCTTCACCGCCGCCAATGACACCTGGCTCCCTGAACGAGAGTTTAAACATGCGCAAGCAGTCCTTCGCAGCTATAAGAAGCTGCACCCCAAGGTCTTCTCTCTTTAGAACTCTACACGCTGGTCTCTACGTGAGAATCACCAACCGAGCTCTATCGCACCTTCTACGTCTTCTAGCATGTCTTACTCCCCGTCTACCGAATCCTCCCTCACCGAATCCTCTCTCACTTTCACTGACTCTGCTCTCCCCTCCCTCGAGGGAGTCGATGATTCCTCCCCCTTGGCTCAGGAACTCTCCATCCCCATGATACACCCCCCTATGGTCCTCGCAGACGACTCCACCAGTAACTCCGCCACTCCTGGGTGGAACACCGCGCCTCTCCCTTGGCCCTCTGTCCTCAATGAGGAAGAGAAACCCAAGACCATCCTTTCTGTCAATGTACCATGCTTTGCATATACCCTCCGGTCTGACCCGCTGTCCTGCAAGTCCGGATGCCTCCTCCAGACCCGCCTTCGCAACTCCCACCTTGCCGCTACCATGCAGGCACACTTAGACGTAGATTCTCCCCTTGAATCTTTGTATTTAGCCTTTTTACAGGTCTCGCATCTCGATCCCATTGCCTCTTTCACCTCTGCAAATGCCCAGTTGGAATTTTTCTCCACCCAACTTCACCTTGTAGCCCGCCGCATTCGCTCCTATCTTTTATTGGCCATGCACCAGCTTGACATGCTGGATTTCGTCGCTGACATCGAATGTTACTTGCAGGACCTCGCCAAAGTTGGTCTCCCCCTTCCCCCTGTTCGACCCCCTCTCCCAGCCGAAACTATTCTAGTCCCCTCGCCGGCTGAGCTTGCTGCTCCGACGCCGTCTGCGTTGTCCTCCCCGCTGTCACCCAGCGAGGTTAATCTCATCGACCGGCTCGAACAAGTTCATCTCATGAACGAAGGTGAGATCAGCCTCTCCCCTGATCACCCCCTTTACAATGCGTCCTGCTTTCACTGTCATCGCCTTGGACACTGGCGCATCGATTGCCCAGAGTACAAGTGTCCATTCTGTCTTCGCATGCGCCCCGGCCACATTCAGAATCAGTGTCCTCTCTGCCGTTGTCCCCGCCCAGCCACTCCATCCTCATCCTCCCAATCCTCTAGTTCCTCTCGCTCATCGCGAAGGTCGCACCATCCGCGACCTCGCCTGCTCGCATCCCGTATCCAGGATGAACTGGAGGTCGATTTTACAGATGACGTGTGGGACGACACGGCTTATGCCAACGTCACGGGATCCCCCAATGGGGGCTACATCGACTTATGAAGTTCCTCAAGTGGTATTGCGGAGCGTAAGAGGGGGGTAATGTTATGACTTGACCTGGCCCCGTTTATTTCTTTCCTTCTTTTTACTTAGCTTAGTCTCGATGAATCACCATCCATCTCGTCTGGCGTTACCCAGACCAGTCTCACATGGCACATAGGTCGCTATTCCCATGGACCACATCATATGTTCATTTCCGACTAATGACTCTGCTGTCATTGTCGCTTCGGGCCGTTCTGGCCACTTCTTCGTTTCATGATTATCTTTGATTGACAGCTGCTTCTGATCAACACTGATCGACAGATCCGTAGCGGATGTGACTCGTTTTGACTCATCCCAAGCCCTTACGATTTCCCGAGTCACATCTCCTTTAATCCCACGTTTCCCCGTCCCTTCCATGGGATTCCTTGACCTTCCATAGTTCATGTATATAAACCCTAGTCTCTACGCTTGTATTCCCTAAGCTAGAGCTACTCAATCATATTCTTGAGATAACTCCTACGCTCGATCTCCCAAGACTGGGATAAGACTCGTCCTTCTCGGACTCTCATCATATCCTTCGATGCTGAGCATGCTCTTCGTGAGCAGATACCTCGCCCGAAGGTCCTTGTTGTACCGTAGCGTCAAGAACGCTGGTACTCCTCTAGTCCCTAGAAACCCCTTTGAGTCTATGCTCGACCCTACCCGGGCCAAGTGTAACAAGTAGTGGGACCAGGCTTTGAGTGCTCGGAGTACTGCTAGAAGTTCTTGGTCATGGATGTCGTAGTTTCATTGGATAGGGTCGAAACTTTGGGAGAGGTAGGAACAGGGGTGCCATTCACCATTAGGGTCTGCTTGGAGGAGGATTCCTCCAGAAGCGTAGAGGGAGGCATCAGTTGCCATGGCAAAGGGAGCAGAGAGGTCTGGGACTTGAAGAACTGGTTGGGAGGCGAACCGTGCTTTGAGTTGGTCGAATGCTGACTGACACGAAGCGTTCCAAGACCAGGTAGTGGCCTTTTTGGTAAGGTCGATAAGGGGTCTAGTGATAGTGGAGTAGTCGGGGATGAATCGTCAGTAAAAATTGGCGAATCCTAGGAAGGACCGGACTTCTTTCACAAAGGTGGGGACAGGCCAGTGGGCGATCCTGTCTAGCTTGGTGGGGTCCATCACAATTTCGTTGGGTTGGATGATCATCCCGAGGTATTCTACTTCATCACGATCAAAGAAGCACTTTTCAGGTTTCAAATGCAGGTGAAGTTCCTCCATCCATTGCAACACTCGGTGGGTTCGTTCAGTGTGAGTTTGTTGGTCAGGGGAGAAAATGAGGAGGTCATCCATATAGATGAATAGCCATCCTTCCATGATGAGGTCTTGGAATTAATTGTTCATGAACCGTTGGAACGTGGAGGGAGAGTTGGTTAGTCTGAAGAACATAACGTTCAGTTTGAACAGCCCTCGATGTGTGATAAAGGTGGCTTTCCATTGGTCTCCTTCCTTAATGTGAACGTTGTTATAACCCCATCTGACGTCCATCTTGGTGAATACTTTCGCCCCCCGGATCTGGTCCATGAAGTCCTGTAGAAGAGGAACGGGATATGCATCTTGAACGGTTTGTTCGTTTAGGCATCAGTAATCCTGGCAAGGTCGCAGGCCGGGTTTCTGTCCCAGTTGGGCTTTCTTCTTAACGAAGAAGAAAGGGGAGGCCTGAGGGGATTTCGAAGGGGAAATTTTACCCAAAGCTAGGTTTTCATCAATGAACTTGTCTGTGGCCTGTCTTTCGTCGGCCAAAAGGGGGTAAATCTTGGCGATACGGGGAACAAAATCCTCTTTGAGATTGATGGCATGGTTGTAGGGTCTAGATGGAGGAAGAATGTTCGCTACTTCTTCAGCAAAAACCTCCTTATATCTGACATATTCTTCTGGAAGGGAGGAGGCAACTGGCATGTCAGGGGAAAGGGCAAAGCTGGAGGCAATGGAGAGTCGGGAGATTACAGGAGCTGGAATGAACTGTGATCCGCAGCGAATGATTCGATTGATGGTATATTGGTCATGAGCATGGGTTAGGAAGTCACATTCGTCCTCCGATCTGTTGTAGGCATACAGGCATTCGTCCTGAATCGAATTGATGAAAACATGGCGTGGTGGGGGTCGAGGGGGAACGAGGAGCTTTTCCTGTTGTAAGTAGGCTCCTTGGTGGAGGGAAAAGAGGAGTTTCAATTCATCAGTGGTTTCGGCGATTCGAAGGGTTCTCTTTGCCCAGTCAATGGTTGGATTGGCCTTTCGTAACCAGGGGATCCCAAGGAACACGTTATCCTTGCTGAGATGCATGGCATGGCAGGTGATTTGGTGAACGAGGCCTTTGGTGGAGACGAAGAGGTCGGTGACATATCGGATAGTTTCTTTGGTGTTAATGGTTCCATTGGCATTCTTGGCATAGACCAGGTGGTCGAGCTTAGTCAGAGGAATCTTATGTTTCTTGGCAAAGCCCCAATCAAGGCAGCAGACATCTGCTCCGCTATCAATCAGGGCTCGGGTGTCAACAGTTTGCAGGATGTGCGAGGGAATGATAACTTGTACTGGAATTTGCATGGAGTTTATAGTAGAAGTTACAGATACCGAAGCACTAGGGGACGTAGACGTTGTGGCAGGTCCCTTCTTTAAAAACCCTGGGAAAATGAAATTCTTCTAACCACTACTCCGTCCTCATCTTCGTCAGCATCGTCCGGGATTTCTTCCAACTTGGGGATGTCCGAGGTAGCGACCACTTTGACTGCCGGTTTCTTTCCTTTGGAGAATTTGGGGCAATTAGTAGAAAGGTGTCCCCCTTCCTGGCATCAGAAACAGAGGTTGTTCTCGATGTATCACTTTCATTTGGCGGGTGTGAGCTTGGGGATGAGAACAGTACGTACGGCATCCACGTCCATGGCATCAGGATCAGGGGCAGTTGTCCTAGGAGTGGAGGAAATTCTGTGGAAAACTTTTCTGCTTCCTCGTTTCGCAAGATCCCTGGCTCTCTTCTTCATGGCCGCGAAGTGAGCAGCTTTGGTGTACCAGTCCTCAATCTTGTCTGGGGGAGTTTCCATGCTTTGAATCTTTCACATCAGAGGTTCTGGGATCCCGATAGCATAGTAGCTGATAAGGACATTAGGGTCGATGACTTTAGAGATAGCGATGTGGTTCTGGAAGCGGGTGGTGTATTCAGTGAGGGAAGGGGAGTAGTCCCCATGCTTATTCTTGACCATCTTGGTCATGGTGAGCCAGTGGAGGCTGGAGGCGATGGTGTCCTTTCAGACGAACGACTTAGAAAAAGAGTCGCAGAAGTCAACAAAGGTTCCTAAGTTGAGCATGGCCTGTGCGAGAATCTTCTGTCTGAAGGTGGCAGCCCAGACCTTAGCTGATCCTTTTTTCATGAATGATAGGGCGTAGGCCACCTTCTTGGTGTCGGTGTTGTAGACTTCAGAGTTAACGTCTAGGTAAAAGGTAATGGTCCTGAGCCAATCTTCGGCTTTGGCAAATAATCCATCAAAGTCTTCGGGGGTTCCGAGGCGAAGCTCGGTGGGTTTGGTGGCAGCTGTTGCCGGCATGGTAAATTGGGGGGGAATGGTCAGAGGTGGATACGAGAGTGGGAATCCTCTGAAGGGAGGGTTTTGTGCTCTGGGGGTTGGTGATGGTGGAGTTGGTTCCCTAGGAATGGTGAGCTCAGAAGAAAACCAATGTCGAAGGGTGAGCTCTTCTTCAGGTCCGAAGAGAGTGTCAAGGTCTAAGTCCGGGTTGATGTCCGGGGATGACGCAGTATCTTGGAGAGCTTCTGACTCAGATAGGTCAGTGGGCAGAGGTTCTCGTGGTCTAGACCAACGAGGATCGATGGTGGGTCGTTGGAATGCTATGGTGGTTCAAGGATTCGAGGGATCTGCTCACTGAGAGCACGCTCGAGAATCAAGGGGTAATGGAGCTACAACAGAGGTAGTCCTTTCGAGATAAAAGCTTGATCTTTTGTTACGCTTTGCTGTAGGCTAGGCGTGATCTCAAAGGAGTCAAGTGGACTAGGGGTCGGAAGCTTGGACAACGCAAAGAACCTCTAGCTGTGGTGCTACTAGAGGGCTGCCCTTGCTATAGGAGCAAAGGGTGGTCAAGGACTGAGGCGAGGGAATCAGACGAAGTCCACAAGAACTCGTTAGATTGAGAAGATCAAGCTTAGAGTTACAGGTCAAGTACTATGGTTTAAATAGGTGAGCTGTGGTGATGGAATAGATCTGGATAGAACGTTATGGAACAAAGATGAGTCAGGCATAGAACTAGGTAGAACGCTGAGGAACAAAGGTGAGTCAGCGTTCACAAGGCATGGAAGCCGAGGGAATGTTGGAGAACATGTGAATAATACAGAGGTGAAAGATGTAGTCGGGCGGGGCTCAAACAGCGAGACAAACAAAGTGCGAGACAAGGGTAGGCATAAGGTCAAGGAAAGTGTAGTAGAAACGGGGAAAAACGTAACATGTAGCGGCCTAGGCAAGTGGCTTAATGCCACTAAGTAGTAGCTTCAATAAAAGTTGTAGTAACTAGGCTAGGCAACAGCACAACAACACAATAAATCAGGTCCTCCGCGATCTTGTCAAAATGTCTCAAATCCCCAGTGCCAGTGACACTCCTAACAAAATTGAGGTGTCAGAGGAGGCTTACACAATCTTTGATGAGGACATGGTGGACATCCCATTATGGGTTTCATTTAGCAGATGACAAAGTACAAAGGCAGAAATACGAAGGTTCATGTCACCATTTCCACTAAAATAACTCTGGCAAACAGTAAACTTTCTTCACTAGCTGGCGTACCATCCAGATGTCTAACGACAACTCTCTGCTCCTTGGAAGACACCTTTATCACCAACAAAACCATGCCTATTCTTTCCCCTTCCCCTCCTTCCATACCCTTGATGACCATGCAGAGAGTGTTTTTTTTGACAGGTGCATAAGGCTGCAATGACCTCTCTGGGATGTTTTCTACAAGCAGCTGTGCACCCTGCATTTGAGAAGTTAGATGAACGGCAAGCTGACCGTGTGGTACTGGCCCAGATAGGCTCTGGAAGGGGCTGGGGACCTCCATTTTAGCAAGGTGACCAGTATAGGTATCATGCCAGCTGGGCGAGATTTGGAAGACCACCTGAAAACTTTCCAGGGACTTCATGACACCAGGATTTAATAGAAAGTCGAAAGCTAGGAGGTTGACGCATGAATCTCTGTCAGATACTTAGAAATTAAACTCACATGATTGGATGGTGGAACTTCCCGCCTGAGCACAATCATCATCATCAACCACCCAGGGGTTGTGAGAGGAACTTCCAGCTGTTTCTGATAGCGTGTGATCTTGCTCAATGGGAATGTCTGGAGGTGGGGTCCTCTGCCTGTACGGTACACTTGGAATATCTCCTTGTGCAAACGCATCACAGACTTTGAGGGACTGTAACGTTGTTAATCTCGTCCCTGTTACGCTTGGCCCGGGTAGGGTCGAGCATAGACTCAAGGAGGTTTCTAGGGCTAAGGGAGCACCAGCGTTCTTGACGCTACGGTGCGACTAAGATCCTTCGGGCGAGGTATCTGCTCACGAAGAGCATGCTCAGCGTCGAAGGGTACGATGAGTCCGGGGAGGATGAGTCTTATCCCTGTCTTGGGAGATCGAGCGTCGGAGTTATCTCAAAGGTAGAATTGAGTAGCTCTAGCTTAGGGAATACAGGCGTAGAGACTACGGTTTATATACGAGAGTTATGGAACGTCATGGAAGCCCGTAGAAAGGACGGGTCGATGCGGGATGAAGGGAGATGTGACTCGGGGAAGCGTAAGGACTCGGGATGAGTCGAAACGAGTCACATCCGCTGCGGATCTGTCGATCAGCGTCGATCAGAAGCAGCTGTCTATCAAAGATTATCATGAAACGAAGAAGTGGCCAGAATGGCCCGAAGCGATAATGACAGCGGGGTCATTAGTCGGAAATAAAAGAAGATGTAGTCCGTGGGAGTATCAGCCTACGTACTGCGTGGGAGTAGTCTGGGTGAGGCCAGACGAGATGGATAGCGATCCATCGAGACTAGGCTAAGTAAAATAAAGAAATGAAATGAATAAGGCCAGGTCAACTTGTAACATTACCCCCTTCTTACGCTCCTCAATGCCGCTTGAGGATAACTAAAGGTCGATGTAGCCGCCGTTGGGGGAACTGGTGACATTGGTGTAGGCTGTGTCGTCCCATATGTCATCTGTGAAGTCGACCTCCGGCTCATCCTGAATGCGGGATGCAAGTAGGCGAGGGTGCGGGCGGTGCGACCGTCGCGACGAGTGGGAGGAACTAGATGATTGAGATGATGAGGATGGGGTTGCGGGACGGGGACGACGACGGAGCAGGCACTGGTTCTGGATATGTCCAGGGCGCATGCGGAGACAGAATGGGCACTTGTATTCTGGGCAGTCGATGTGCCAGTGTCCAAGGCGGTGACAGTGAAAACAGGATGCATTGTATAGAGGGTGGTCTGGGCTAAGACTGATCTCACCTTCGTTCATAAGGTGAACGCGTTCGAGTCGATCGATAAGGTTCACTTCACTAGGGGACAGTGGGGAGGACGACGCAGACGGCGTCGGAGCGACAGGCTCGGCTGGGGAAGGAACTAAAATGGTTTCGACTGGGAGCGCGGGTCGAACGGGTGGAAGCGGGAGACCGGCCCTTGCAAGATCCTGTGAGTATCGTTCGATGTCGGCGACGAAGTCCAGCATGTCCAGCTGGTGCATGGCAGACAGGAGGTAGGAGCAGATGCGATGGGCTACAAGGCGAAGTTGGGTGGAGAAGAACTCCGACTGGGCATTGGCGGAGGTAAAAGAAGCGATGGGGTCGAGACGAGAGACCTGTAAAAATGCTAAGTACAGAGATTCTAAGGGGGAATCTACATCTAAATGGGCCTGCATGGTTGCGGCCAAATGGGAGTCACGGAGTCGGGTTTGAAGGAGTCGCCCTGACTCGCAAGACAGGGGGTCGGATCGAAGCATATAGGCAAAGCGAGGTACATTGATGGATAGGATTGTCTTGGGCTTCTCTTCCTGTTCAAGGACAGAGGGCCAAGGGAGGGGTTCGGTGTTCCACCCTGGGGTGGCAATGTTGCTAGAAGGGTCCTCGGCGAGGACCATGGGCGGGTGGATGGTAGGAACAGAGAGTTCCTGGGTGAGGGCGGAGGAATCGTCGACTCCCTCTAGGGAGGGAAGAGTGGAGTTGGTAAAGGTGATGGAGGACTCGGTAAGGGAGGACTCAGTGGACGGGGAGTAGGACATGCTGTTGTTCGAAGAGGGAGTGGTAGAGCTCGGTTGGTGATTCTCACGAAGAGACCAGCGCGTAGAGTTCTAGGGGGAGAAGACCTTGGGGTGAAGCTTCTTATAGCTTCGAAGGATTGCTTGGGCATGTTTGAACTCCCGTTCCGGGAGCCAGGAGTCATCGGAGGCAGTGAAGCCGTGCCAGTGGATGAGGAACTGTCGGTTGACAGTGGAACCCCGGTGTCATATGATTTTCTCGATTTCATATTGTTCTTCGCCATCAACAAGGTCGGGCGGTGGAGAAGGGAAGTTGGGACCGTGCACGGAGTTTTCCTTGTATGGGGTCAGGAGTGAGGTGTGGAAGACCGGGTGTATTTTCCACGTCTTGGGGAGGCGGAGTTGGTACGTGATCGGGGACAATACCTTAACTATGATAAAGGGACCTTCATGTTTCGGGGCAAATTTCGGGTGAGTCAGGTTACGTTTCAAATTCCTGGCCTCGAGCCAGACCTGATCCCCTTTTTCGAATGGAGTGAAATTCTTCTTGTTTCTAGAAGCCATGACTTGCCTAGCTAGTTCATGTGCAGCAAGGGCTTCTTGACAGGCAGCGGTAAGTTCCTTGATACGATCCTCTATGGCGGGGAGATCCGTGAGTGGGAGGACGGTGGGGACCAGAGTAGGTTCATATCCCATCATTAGGTAAAACGGGGATTTACCGGTGACGGAATGAGGGCGGTGATTGTGGGCAAATTCAGCGTGGATCAGCTGATCAGCCCACGTGGTGGGATTGTTCCCCGCAAAGATCCGTAGGTACGTCTCGAGTTCCTGATTGATCCGCTCTGTTTCTCCATCAGTCTGAGGGTGATACGCGGTTGATAGTGCAAGGGAACATCCGAGAAGCCTACCGAGTTCTTTTGCGAAGCGAGAAGCGAACTGCGGGCCTCGATCTGAGATAATCTTTTCGTAGAGGCCGAATCTGGGGTAAACCTTTTTGAAATAGAGTACAGCAACGTCTTCTGCCGTAGCAGTCTTGGTAGTGGGGCAGAAAATAGCCCCCTTCGAAGATGCGTAGTCGGCCCAGACTATAACAGCCATGAAACCGTTGGACTTGGGGAGATCCGTGATCATGTCGCAGGAGATCTGCTGGAACGGGCGAGTGGCGGTGGACTTGTTGGGGGTGAGCGGGGGGG
>JBBPSV010000248.1:0-24389 GCA_038093795.1 Retiboletus fuscus
GGATTAATAGACCGGACGGGACTAACCAAGGACTAAGAGACCGGGTGAGGAAGGACGGACCGGACTAGGTAAACGATGACTGGATGGAGTGTACACGACGATGGACAGTCTGTAGGATGTGGTGAAACGATGGGATACGACACTAGAGACATACGAGTCTCTACAACGCCTCAGATAACTCCCTTGTAACCCTACTCCCCCCATCTCTCTTTGTCAACGTCATAGACATCGCCCTTTCCGCTAAGATCCGTTCAGCCTCTTCTGCTGATCCGTTCGCCCTGACCTCGCTCCAAGCGGTTGATGAAAACATCCCTGCAGCATTTCGTTCCTGGCTCTCTGACTGGCAAAACCAGGGAGGAATACTCACTTATCAAGACCACATATATGTTCCTCCCGAAGGAGATCTCAGATGTGAGATCTTACAGAGATATCATGATCATGAGACTGCTGGCCATCCTGGATACCTCAAAACTCGTCAACTGGTTTCTGCAGAATTCTGGTGGCCTGGCCTAGCATCTTTCGTCCAAAACTATGTAGATGGGTGCACGGTCTGCCAACAGTACAAATCCAACACCCATCCCAACACTCCACCCCTCCTTCCCATCACTACCTCCGCGTCCCACCCTTTCCAGGACATCTCGGTAGACCTAATTACCGACCTCCCAGTCTCCAATGGGAAGGACACCATAGTCGTCTGGATGGACCAAGCTTTCAAGGGGGTGATATTTTGCCCAACTACCAAATCCGCTTCGGCAGCTGACGTGGCCTCCCTCTACTTCCACAAGGTTTACCAATGTTTCGGACTCTTTGATCGTGTCATCCTGGACAGAGGCCCCCAATTCGCTTCGGCATTCGCCAAAGAAATGGGGCATATCTTAAACTACGACCTTCACCTGTCTACCACCTATCATCCCCAAACGGATGGCCAAACTGAACGAACGAATCAAGAACTAGAAACTTATCTCCGGATCTTCTGTGGGGACAACCCAGCCTCTTGGACAGAACTCCTGACCTTTGCCGAATTCGCCCATAACCACCACCCCCATTCCGTCACCAACCAATCTCCGTTCTTCCTCCAAATGGGCTATGAACCCAAACCCCTTCCTTCTGTCCTCTCTCCCTCCAACCTCCCCGCAGTAGAACTCCGCCTCTCCCAACTCACCAAGGCTAGAGATGAAGCCTGTGCTGCCCACGAGCTTGCTAGAGCGACCATGGCCTCTAGAACCCGACAACATTTCAAACCCTTTGCCCTTGGAGACAAGGTTTGGCTAGAAGCCAGGAACCTCCATCGCCTTCAGAAGGACTCCAAGTTCCTTCCAAAACACGAAGGACCATTTGAAATTACTAAGGTTCTTTCTCCTATCACCTACCAACTACACCTCCCCAAAACCTGGAAAATTCACCCCGTTTTCCATGCTTCCCTTCTCTCCCCTGCCAAGGAAACCCCAGTCCATGGTCCGAACTTCCCCCGACCACCTCCGGACCATGTTGGTCCCGAAGAGGAGTACCTTGTGGACCGCATTCTCCACCATCAAGGACCTCCCTCCTGACAGCGTTTCCTGATCTGCTGGAAGGGGTACACTGCGGAAGACGACTCCTGGGAACCTGAGCAGAATTTGAAAAATTCCAAACTCCTCCTAGTTGCCTATAAAAAACGTCACCCCAAGGACTTCCCCCCCCAGTCTGCTTAACCATCAACCAATACCACCTTTACCACACCATGCCCTGCTCTGATGTCCCAGAACTCGTTCTTCCTATTCCCTCCCGACGAGGTGATTCACCACCTACAGAATCTGTTACTGATTCTGTCCTTGACACTGTCTCTTCTCTCACTCTCTCCAACCGTTCTGATGATGGGATTCACCCCCATTCAACTTCTCAGCCTAGCCTCTCTACTCCTCATTCTATGCCTTCTCATGTCTCAAGTATTCATTCTTCTCCTTCCTACCATACGCCTCCTTCCGTTTTAAATTCCCATGCCATGATCATTGATGACACCTCCTCCCCCACTTCCCATGTTGCCACCCCCGGCTGGGGTAGCCGACCCGCCATCTCCATCCCTGAGCTCGCCAAACTCCCCATTCGCCTCGCCACTTACCTCGGCACCATTGAATCTGTAGACCTTCCTGAGCACACCCATCGGGTACGCCCAGACCTCCCCTCTGATGCCAAATCTCGCACCCTCCTCAGATTCTTTCAGGACCCTAGATATGCCGTCCCCATCAGCGCCCATCTCGACTACGGGTCAGCCCTCCACTCCCTTTACCTCACTACCCTACAGGTTGCCCACCTCACCGCTCTTGTGCGTGCTCCCTCCGCCTCTGCAGATGCAGCAGCTACCTTCTGGAACCACATTTTGTCCCATATCCAAATGGAGTTGGAGACAAACCTCCTCCTGGCGTTCTACCAACTCGGCATGTTGGAGTTCATGCAGGACCTGGACCGCTACCTCCTGGACCTGGCACATTATACCCACCTTGGAGCTACCACGGTGTCTACCCCCTTGGCATCATCCTCGGCATTGAACTCCGAAGAGCTCAATGTTGTGGAATGTATCGAAGCCCGCTGGACCAGCAATTATGGCAACACCCCCCTCCTCCCGTCTCACCCTTGTTTTCACGAGGCTTGCTTCGAATGCCACTGCCTTGGTCACCAGCGTGTCAACTGTGGGGTCTATCAGTGCCCAATATGCCACTGTTTCCATCCTGGCCACTCTCAGCGGCAGTGCCCTTTGTGCCGCACTCCTCCGCTGCCCTCGCCCTCTACCTCTCCCGCCTCCTCACACTCGTCACACCCATCCTTGCCCCATCGCTCCTACCATGGACCCCGCTGTCTCCGCGGCTCCCACCACATGGTCCCCAGCCGCCCATGCCACCACTCCCACTCTCCAGACCTGGAGTCCAGCGTGGACAACGACATTTGGGATGACACCGCCTTCGCCAACATGACTGGTTCGCTGGCTATGGGAGCATGTGACCTGTGAAGTGTCTACACCAGTGGCTTGACCCTCGTGGGGGGGTAATGTTACATTTTTCCTTTCTACTACGTTCCTACAGTGCTTTCCTCGACCCTATGCTTACTGCTCACTTTGAACTATAGTTGTCTCACTGTTCGAGCCCTGCCCGACGACATCTTTTATTGCTGAATTGCTCATCCTTGTTCCACAATGTTCTATCCTGACTCATCTTTGTTCCACAACATTCTATCCTGACTCATCTTTGTTCCACAACGTTCTATCCAATTCTACTTCGTTACCACGGCTCACCTATTTAAACCGTAGTACTTGACCTGTAACTCTAAGCTTGATCTTCTCAATCTAACGAGTTCTTGTGGACTCCGTCTGATTCCCCGCCTTCGTCCTGGTCCACCCTTCGCTTCCATAGCCAGGGCAGCCCTCTAGTAGCACCATGGCTAGAGGTTCTTTGCGTCATCCAAGCTTCCAACTCCTTGTCTGCTTGACTCCTCTGAGATCACGCCTAGCCTACGGCAAAGCGTAACACCTACTCAATGGTAGCCGCGACGTGGTAAGCTAGAGCTTTTGTTACGCTTGGCCCAGGTAGGGTCGAGTGTAGACTCAAGGGGTAGGTCTGGGACTAAGGAGTACCAGCATTCTTGACACTTCGGTATGATGAGGACCTTCAGGCAAGGTATCTGCTCACGAAGAGCATGCTCAGCGATGAAGAATACAATGAGTCTGGAGAGGACGAGTCTTATCCCTGTCTTGGGAGATCGAGCGTAGGAGTTATCTCAAAGGTATGATTGAGTAGCTCTAGCTTAAGGAGTACAAGTGTAGGTGCTACGGTTTATATACTCAAGCCATAGAAGGTCATGGAACTCTATGGAATGAGCGGGAAAACAAGGATTCAAAAGAGACATGACTTGGGGAAACAGAGGGACTTGGAGGGAGTCAAAATGAGTCATATCCACTGTGGATCTGTTGATCAGTGTTGATCAGAAGCAGCTGTCAATCAAAGATTATCATGAAACAAAGAAGCGATCGGAACAACCCAAAGCAACAATGACAGCAGAGTCATTAGTCGGAAATGAAATGTATGATATGGTCCGTGGGATAATGACCTACGTGCCATGAGATAAGGGTCTGGGTATCACCAGACGAGGCAGATAGTGATCCACTGAGGCTTAGCTAGACAAAGATAAAGAAAGAAATAAACAGGGCCAGGTCAAGTCATAACAACAGGTACCTCGACCTCCATCTTTTTCCTCTTGACTGTCCTTGGCCTCTTGGACTCCTCCCTTTCGTGCTCCCACTGGCACCTCAGCTTCAAGTCATAGCAAGGATGGCACAACATCGACTTGTCCCCGTGCAGGATGCACAGGCTTGGGTTGCACTTTCGGCATTGAAGGCACACCCAAGGCCCTGACTTGGCTTCCTTGCCCTTTCCCTTGTCCATGCTCTGTTTGGTGCAAATTTGCTTGGCCTTCTGATGATCAGTACAAACCCCCGAATGATCGGGCATGCACTCACCCATTTTCTGGCCACAGTCTCCTCGGCCCTGCACCTCTCAGCCTCTTCAGCCACCTTTTGGCATGCCTCCTCCTTGGCCTTTCAGCGCACCCCTGCCTCGGCCTTGGCTTTCCTCCGAGCCTCCTCTTCCTTCGCCTTCACCTGGCGTCACTTGCGCTTGTTGTGCTTTGCATCACATAGTTCCTCCAAGTCGTCCTCACGCTCCTTGAGACACTTGTCAGCCCACTCGGTGATGTTGCTGAAGTCGGACATGGTGGATGGGAATTTGGAGAGCTAGGGCAGAGCACGACCACTTATATAGGCCCCCAGAACAATCAATGAAAATTTTGGACTCCAACTCGGCCACTCCGCATTGTTCCTCACTTAAGGCCTTCAGGGGTTCAGGCCTAAGAGGGGGATACTGTCATATCCCAGAAATTCACTAAGTTCAAATTTGGACATCTGAGCCTACCCCGGAGTCTTTACTCAGCCAACCCAATACTCTTCCCTTCAGCTCAGACTCCCAACCTCTCAGATGTCCGACCTTAGTCTCTCATAGTACATTCCTCTCCATTTCTATTATGTTACTTTGTCTATATCTGTACTAGTCTTGCTACTTACCTACATCTGATCCTATGCTCCCACTTGGTGTTACGCTTGGCCCGGGTAGGGTCGAGCATAGACTCAAGGGGGTTCTAGGGACTAAGGGAGTACCAGCGTACTGGACACTACGGTACGACTAAGGACCTTCGGGCGAGGTATCTGCTCACGAAGAGCACGCTCAGCGTTGAAGGATACGATGAGTCCGGTGAGGACGAATCTTATCCCGGTCTTGGGAGATTGAGCGTAGGAGTTATCTCAAGAGTATGATTGAGTAGCTCTAGCTTAAGGAGTACAGGCGTAGAGACTACGGTTTATATACGGGGGTCGAGTGTGCACAGACCGGGCGTCTAAGTAAGGGAACCGGCTGTGGTATAGCTAAGTAGGGGAGATGTGCTGAATAGATAAGAAGTGCACATCCGTGCTGCGGATCTGTCGATCAGGAAGCATCCTGTCGATCAGTGATCTCAGCTAAGCGAGAGAAGCATTGCCTTCGGTGGTAGTAGAAGGGATGCACGAGGCAAGGTCCTAAGAAAGACGAAGGCTAAGGAAAGGCGTGTACGCCTTTGTAAATGATGGGACTCGGATAGGAGATGTCCAAGGGATATGTGAGTAATCCTACCGAGGGTCTGGCATAGGGTCCGGTCTGGAGGCCGGAGCTCAGCTGGGGAGCCGAGGGACTGGGATGGGTTCCGTAGGAGAACCGGTGGACTGGGGCCAAGGACGGGAGCGTCCGAGGGCAGTGTGCACATTCGGGGTAAGGCCCAAGAGGGGTCAGTGCATGGTGTGGGCGCGAGGCCAGGCCAAGGAGAGGGTCCGAGGTTGGACTCGGCAGAGGAGGTTCTAAGATGACGTCAGGGGACAGGGACTGAGGCGATGCAGTGTACTGTCAGTCCGTGCATGGACTACGTCAGGGGTCTGGGCGAGGAGTCTAGGAGCGGACTGTTGAAGTCCCGGGCTGAGGCTAGAGACGTGGTCTCGGAGGGATGCTCAATTGGTGATGCTCACGAAGAGACCAGCGCTATGAGACTTAGGGGTTCCGGTTAGTCGGAACAAACTGGGGCTAGGGGGAGAGCCAGGATGGGCTCGTCATGAGGACTAGGGGTTCCGGTCAGGCGGAACGGCCTATGACTAAGGGAGAGCCAGGATGGGCTCGTCATGAGGACTAGGGGTTCCGGTCAGGCGGAACGGCCTATGACTAAGGGAGAGCCAGGATGGGCTCGTCATGAGGACTGAGCAAGGGAGTGCTCAGTAGGTTCTCGGCAGTGCGTGTGCATGTAGTCCGGTGAGGACTAGCGGTGGGCTGGCTGGCTTGGGAAGCCAGGACTAGGCTAAGCGAGGGGTGAGGCATGGCTGGGTAGGCCATGACTAGGGCTAAGCGAAGGAAAAAGTATAGGGGCGCGATGAATCGTAACACTTGGTAGCACTGCTCCAGCTTTCTTTCATCCGAACACTGCTTTGGCATACTTGTATCCGGATTCATTCTACTTACAAACCATTACTCAGATGTTACTAATGCACCTCTGAACCCTAGTATATAAACCTCTTGGAATCATGTACTTTCCTTAGTTCGAATACCAACTATATTCCCAGCTCCAAACCCCCGAATCCTTTGAGTCTTGAAGACTCTCGTCTATCTGACTTCTAGTCATAATCTTGTCATTGTTTACAACATTGAGTTTGACACCTCTGACCCTCCAACCTCCAACCCCGAAGTAAGAGGCTGAACTCTGCAAGGGTGCACCACATACAGTGAAGCTGAAGCCCCACGTCTCGGCCCGATCTCCGACGTTTCGGAGATAAGCCTTGGAGCTGACCCAGTTTTAACACTCAATCTAGATGACTTCTCCTGAAGTAGATCCTTCCCTTCCTTGAGATCTCTCTCAATGTCAACTGATGGTCTATCTCCATAGGCGTTGAAACAACCCAAATGACTAGCACTTGAGCGGTCGGCGTAAAGGGATAGACTAGGTCGCGAGTAAACTTCGTAGTAGCATTTATACTTCGCTGGAGTGTATGAGTGATAAGACGGGGAGCTTTGCTCTTAGTGTAGAGACTTTGGGGAAATCTCCAGAAGAACAAGACTGGTGTTAGCCAGCGAGTTCTCTGGGTTTATATAGCAGAGCGTATTGTATGTACATATTTGGTTACTAACTACATATGGCTATATGATGTGGCAGCATGAGGCATAAGGCTGTGAGACGGAGATTAAAGAGAAGCATGGATGTGTAATGCGCAGCAGTGCACAGGAATAGAATGGAAGAGAAGCATAACGGAAATGAAAGAGGCAATGCGCACAGCAAAGCACAGCACGGAAATGAAAGATAAGAGAAAGGCTGTGCTTGCCGGATGGTGCGACTTTGAGAGAAAGTAAACTCTATAAAAAGGTAAACAATAGTAAACAAAAGCGTCCATGATTAGATGGCGCGTGAGCATCCGTTGGTGCGATGAAGAGATAAGATAAGATTAAAGGACTTAGCGAAAATCCGTTAGGATTGGGACGTCGTATAGGACCGATCGTAACAGGCGTTATCAGGTTTCAACATAGGCTTCTTAGCTCTTCCTGATTGTCTAGGTTCAAGGGATGATTGTCTCTCCTGCTCTCTTCTATGGCTCTCAGATCTAGTGTGATCTGGTCTCCTCTGATGTGGTAATTGTCAATGATCCACATCCCACTCCATCTTAGCTCATCTGGGTGGTAGCCATGAGGATGGTCTAGGTGTCTTGAGTTGTATGATGGCATCTGGATAGTCAGGAGGTGGTCTAGAGTCTGTCCATATTGGTGATGGTTCTCTAGGTGGTGGATCCATCATAGGTGGATCTGGTTCCTCGTCCATTGAATGGTGAGAACCGTGAGAGTCGTGTGATGAGACATGAGTGGAAGGTGTTGACAATCTTGATGATCTTGATGATTCAGAGTGTTGCAATCTCTGATCTTGAGGAAGTGGTGTTATGCTTGGCCCGGGTAGGGTCGAGCATAGACTCAAGTATGAGGACTAGGGCTAAGGAGTACCAGCATTGAGGACGCTACGGTACAATGAGGACCTTCGGGCGAGATATCTGCTCATGAAGAGCATGCTCAGCGTCGAAGGATTCTAGAAGTCCAATGAGGACGAGTCTTATCCCGGTCTCGGGAGATCAAGCATAGGAGTTATCTCAAGAGTATGATTGAGTAGCTCTAGCTTAGAGAATACAAGCATGGAGTCTACGGTTTATATACCTGCATCATGAAAGGCCATGGAATGCGGTGGAATATGTGGGAACATATGGGACAAGGGAGACATGACTTGGAGAAATGGAGGGACTCAGGAACAAGTCAAGACAAGTCATGTCTGCTGCGGATCTGTCGATCAGTGTCGATCAGAAGCAGCTGCGGATCAAAGATTATCATGAAACAAAGAAGTGGTTGGAACAACCTGAAGCGACAATGACAGCGGGGTCATTAGTCAGAAATGAAAGGTAATGTGTGGTCCATGGGATACCGACCTACATGCCATGAGATAGAGGTCTGGGTAATGCCAGACAAGGCAGCTAGCAAGCTGCTGAGACTAAGTTAACTAAGAAAAAGGAAAGAAAATAAATGGGGCCAGGCCAAGTCGTAACAAGTGGTGCATTATGCAGATCTCCTCAAGCTCTGACTCTGATTTCTATTGGTAGAGAAGCGTCCTTTTCTTGAGAGTCCTTGTCTTGGGATTCGATGTTGTCATTCTCTTCATCTAGTGAAGGCGGATTGTTGGGTAGTTTGTCATACACCTCTCTGGGATGATGTGGAAATGTGAATTCATCAAATGTGGCAGTCGATGAGATGATGACCCTTCTTCTTGTTTTTGACCAGAAACAATAGGCCTTAGTGTTGGATTCATATCCAATAAATGTCATCTCCTCTGCCTTCGGCTTTAGTTTTGTGACTCGTTGGTCTTTAGGTATGAAAACATAAGCCAGTGACCCAAACACCTTGAAGTAAGAAACATCTGGAGTGTTTCTGCTCCAGAGTTCTATGGGTGTTCTCCAATTGATACGTCACATGGGTTGACAGTTATATATGTGGAGTGCTGTCTCCACAGCATCTTGCCAGAAGATATCAGGTAGTCCAGCACGATGCCTCATGGCTTCTGCTTTTTCTAGGATAGTCCAATTGAAGCGTTCAGCTCTTCTGTTCTGTTGTGGTAGGTGTGGAATGGATGTCCTATGAACAATCCCTTTGGATGTGAAGAACACCAAAAGATCTTGATTAAGATATTCCCCTCCTTGATCTGATTGGACAGAGTGGAGTGTGTAACCCGTTTGGGTCTCAGCCCAAGCAACCAGTGCTTTGAACCAGTTGGCAGCATCAGATTTCTGTGCAATGAAAGCACAAGTAGCAAAGCCAGAAAAATTGTTGATAAAGGTCATGATCCATTTGGCCTTGATCCATGACAACATTGGCAGTTCAACTAGGTCAATATGGACCTCGCCAAGTAGAGTGGTAGCCCTCTTGAATGAGGCAGGTAGTTCTCACTCATGCATCTTTCCCATAGCACAACCAGGACAAGAAAGATAGGATGCTGGTGGTGAGAGAAAAAGTGGAATGCCTTTCATAGATAGGTGTGCATGGCGAAGGGCATTCTTAGACATGTGCCCAAAATGCATGTGCCACAAATTGTAATTCTTGACATCTTGTAATGACTTGATCCCACCATCTGGAGTAATCAACACAGACTGAAACCAGTGGAGAGGATTGTTTGGTAACAAAGCAGACGCCTGTATTACCAAACGTTGTTCGCTATTCCAGATCTTGGTAGTTTCTTTTATCTCGCATTTGTAACCAGTCTTGGTTAGTGCAGTAACCGATAGTAATCGGTGTGAAGCATCTGGTGCATACCATACTCTGGTGAGTATAGTTATATGTGAGGGTTTCTGTGAGAACAGTTGTAGTATGCATACCATCCCTGGTCCAATCATTTTCATGATGGCACCATTAGCTGTATTAGCTATTCTCTTGGTAGTTCCGAGGTGACAGAAATCATCTATGTATGGTGTGATATGGTCAGAGCAACCACTATCCACCATCCAGTGATCCTTGATAAACATTGAGTCTTTACTTCCGAGGATGTATAGTCTGGAGTAATAGTCAACATCATAGTTGTCATTCCAATCATCATAGCTAGGGACATAAGAACCAGCACTGTGTGCCTCATGATGATCATGGTAGTCCCATTTCCATTCTCCATTCACTTTGTGATGGGTATCTCCATAAAAGTCCTCTTCAATAACTCCAACTCCTTGCAAGGAAGTCTTGAAGTCCTTAGAAAGGTGCTTCAGTGTAGAAGGTGGAGTTGTTCTAAAAGTGCTTGGCAGGTTTAGGTAGCCCAAGCCTTTCGATCAGGGATGTTGACCCTGATGCTATCCCCATCCCTTCATCATCATCTATCCTATCTCCCCATCTGGCAGCAGTGGTAGTAGATTCAACATCTTCAGTGTTGAACTTGTAAGCCTGAGCTGGTAACTCAAAATCCTACTTGGCATAGTCTTCATCATACCCCCCATCATACTCTATGACGTGGGCAAATCCATTGACCTTGTGTGCTTGTGCATGGCCCTGCTGTCCTTGACCTTTTCCTCTACCTCTACCATGCTTTTGCTGGCATGTCTGGAAGTTCTGCCTATTGTGGGCAGCTTGCTCATTTGAGCGATCCTATTGGTAAGGGTGAGTGTTACCTCTTGGGTTACCTCGTCCCCTTCTCCCTCCTCGATTCATTCCTTGAGAGGGGTAGCCTCCTCTCTGAGGCTGTATCTGTCCATTCCAGAGCTGTTGCTGTAAAGGTGGTGGACCCCATTGGATGATGTTGGTCCTGTGTGCCTCAGACTGTTTAGTCTGTATGAAGTGTGCACATGAGGTAAGAGGAGTGCGGGTAGCACCTCAAAGTTGCAGTTCTGATGCAATCTTTGGTACAATCTCTTCAACTTTGAAGTTTGCAAGAGTTATAGTTTGAGTGATGGTGGATAGGAAATTCACCCATGAGGATGGCAGTTGGGCAAGAATGAACATGGCTCAGAATTGATCCTTGAGATCTAATCCTGCTATAGCCATATCATTGAAGTTCTTCTGGATTTGATTCACCACTATGACAATGTCACTTTTCTCATTCATGTGGTGAGACATAGCTTCCTTGAATAAATAGAACTGGCCTGCAACTACAGTGGCGCCATACAATGTGGCAAGCTTGTCCCATAGATCTTTTGCTAGGGATGGAAAGTCGATGCAAACGTTGTTGATGTCTCTGGGAATATAATCCCAGGTAACCAGATGCTGTAGCTCTGGTGATAGGTAAACCGACATGGTTCCTAGTGTTCAAGCATCATGCTGCTTCCACTTGAGTCTATGTGCTAGTAGGCCTGCTGAGTCTGTATTGGCAAGTCCAGCATAGGTGGTGTCTCCTGATACCCAGGAGTAAGTGCCTATCACATTGTAGAGATCCAAGGATCTCTGTTCTCATATAGGAACATATCTGAGGTCTATCCAGTCCATCCATGCCAGTCCGAAGTCAATCTGGTCAATCCATGTCAGTCCAGTCCATGTCGTCTTAGTCTGGTTTGCATCAGTTTTGCTTTATCACTTTGTAGTACTTTCAATATACCCTTTTGTGGTCTTGGACACACGTCACCAACATCATTACACATTATCTCATATTCCCTCCACTTTTTAGAGTTCGTATGTCATTTACACTTCGACCCTTCACAGTCCGGGATATGCCCAGACTATAAAGTCTTGTACATCTGGTTTTGAATACATCTTCTGACTTTGGATCTTACCTTTGGGATCCTTATGCACGTATTTCCCACATCACATGTCTACCTGTCTGCACGTCTTTATCATCTTCACCATCACCGACCGCCTTTTATCTTGGATTAACGAGTCCAGACTATTGCTTGTACCCTCAGACTGCCTTTTCCCAGTCCAGACCATCTTCAGACCATCCCATCTGTGGACCACTCCTATCTGGCATTCCACCTCTGCCTTTGGACCTCCTTATAGGGATGAACGAACATACCCTTCACATATAGGAAAGTTACCAATGAACTTTCCGTTGTTTCTACAATGTTAAGAGCACTGTGGATAAGCTGGGTCCAGAGATTATAGTTGGAAGCTCCAGTAAGAACTGGAATACGGGATTGGATAGAAGAGTCGATCTTGAATTTGGAGATGGATGAAAGTGCCATGGTAGGTTAATTGAAGATGATTGAGAAGATGAACTGTTCAAAAGAATCAAGGTTAGTACTCACATAATCTATCTCAGAATAAAGCAGAGTATGTGAAGGAACATCCAGAGTATGGAAAATCGGTAGAGGTGAAAGAAGGACATGGAGCAGGGTAGAAGTGGATTGGGCTAGGAGTGCTGATGGTGATGGCTCTTGATGTTGTATAGTAGATAATAGCTCAAACTGGACAAAGTCCAAGTTCTCCACATAGTATGGGTTGATAATACAAACATCATCAGTTATGTAAAGGAATTCCTGATCACAGGATTCATAGAACCATTCAAAAGAGTATCATGAATAAGAGTTCATGATAATATAAGAATCAGCAGCTCCTGGAAACCTCTCAGAGTTGTACCCTAATCCTGGCTGCAAATCTCTTACGTAGCAACCTCCTAGGTATCTTGACATGAGCCATCTTGACCCTAGTTGGTTTCTTCTTAACTCGTCTCTGTGAAGCTTGATGAGGTCATAGAACCCATCAAAGTCTCTCATCTTCTTGCAGAATACCTTCAATCTCTTCGAGTTCCCTATTAAGTCTCTGTACTTCCTCCTGAGCTCGTTCACCTCCTCTATTGAGGGCATCTATGGTCCTTTCCTAATCTTCAATCTTGGTTAGTGAATCGACATATAGCTGATAATATGGATGTTGTGCCTTGAAGTGCAATCGGTGGTACTCATCGAACTACCTATTCCACTCTCTCTGCATCAGTACTTCACCAATCTCATATCTCTGCTCAGCAGGTATGACTATGTTGTCATATGGATCGGTTGGGAATGGGTTTCCAATCCATCCATAATGGTCAAAGTCTTCAAAGTTGACTTTGAGTGATCCTAAGAGGTTGATGAAGTTGGAGTTCAAGACAAAGTGATCTCGACGCAGGATTTTGTAGCCTTGGAAGTGAAGAGGGATATGAGGCATAAGTTCATATGAGTCAACTGGGAATGCAAGTCCAGTGCTTTCGTAATAGGATGCGATAGTCTCTCTGTGGAATGCAAAGGTGTTAAAATAACATGGTGTATTGAAGTTTGGGTTCTTGAGTTCTTCTCTGGGTATCTGAACTGGAAAGACAACTCGGTTCATAATGGAAACTCAGTTTGATATGATTGGAACCTGCATGAGAGCTCTAGGGAAAATGATGAGCTTCTCTGTTCCGTCATCCAGATGAACTTCAACTATCATTGGATCCTCTGTCACTAAGTCTAGCAACATATCTGGATCTTCCATCTCTTCCTCATGCCAGTATGTGGCCAGCAGGGAAGGTACTCGCAATGGCGTTAGGTGATGGAAGAGGTGGCAGTTCTCCCACCAAAAGGTGTCAGGTTGGAGAAGTGGAGCTTGCATGTCTGATAGCGTCAATTATCTGGTATGGAGGAGGAAAGGGTGTAGATGGTATGCGTATATGAAGAGCTGGGGGAGAAGGAGAAGGGAGTGGTGGATGTATAGGATGGTCTGGAGGTCCAACATTGGAAATCCAGGCTGGTTCGTGGTCCAGATCTCCGTCACTGTCATACTTGGGAGTTTGAACTAGGATGGTATCAGTATCCTGCTCAGGTGTAGTAGGCAGTGTGTCTGGTAGTTCAGCAAAAGGTCTCTGAGAATCCAGAGTGGATAGGATAGGGGAAGAAGGTGAATGTCTTTGGAAAGGGAGAGAAGCCGATACTGATGCAGATAGGGTCTGGCACAGACAAGCCTGATCGATCACAAGATAGCATTGACACCTGATACACCTTGAAGATCTGCAAGGGCAGATCTCTCCTGTCTCTAGCAGGGTTTCACAATGATCATAGGGTATGTGATCCAGTGGTCCAGGGACTCTGGTGAAGTTCCCAACTCATCTCCATGGGAAGTCTGTATGATCTAATCATACCTCTTGTACCACGTCATCTGGGTAGACGGTCATCAAAGTGGTCAAGGTATGAGTGGTGTTGGAAGTACAATAGATCAGTGTTATGCCACAGGTATCAGAAGCAAGTCTGAATATGATTACAAACAAGTCTGCAGTGATAATCACTGATCCTGCGATGACAAAGATAGGATATCCACTGATCACTGCTGTGAAGATAAAGAACAGTGCGATGCACCAGATGCTACCAAGAACAACCTCACTCTCATTGCGCAAGCTTGGAACAAACATCTGAATCGACAGTAAGTTACAAGCCTGCAGGGCTCATAACCTATGGAAATACCACAGGTAATTCCACATGCACAGCTGAGGGCAATGAAGGGAAGAGTGGGCCTGAAGTGGGAGATACTCACTTCTAGGAGAGTGAGTTGTTGTAAGGCATATAGTGAAGTCTTGAATAGCTGACTAGGTGTTCTGTGTAGGAATAAGACTTGTATTGTGAGAGTGAAGACATGTCCTACTTATAGGATATCATGTCTGTATGTACATATGTACGTCTCTATTGTAATAGGTAAGTCCATGGAACATTAGGGAATGTCATGGAATGTATGTGTAATACATTTGTAATGTATTGGAAATAGTCTTGGTAATGCCAAGACATTTCTCAGTCAGCTGTTGTCCTATTGGACAATAAGATATCTGTTATCTATGAAGTCATATGTGATGAGTAATAGAGATAGTGTAATGACCTCTGTCCAGGTCTGCCTAGAATCATGGTAGTTGATAAGAAAGATATGATATGAATACCATGATTCCTGATACATGCCCAGTATCTTGCTAATCCCACTCAATCCACCACCCTCGAGGCCCTCATCCTCAATGAACAATCTGAGAAAAACCGCCCTGCAACAGATGGTCTCATGTGGCTTCTTTGTGGTCTGTCATTCACATATCAGGCTCTCCACACTGCTCAAAGCAACCCGAACATCGAACTTAACAAGGCGTTCGCCAGAGGGTATGAGGCCAGTTTGAAACAGTATCATAATTTCATCGTCCAGGGCATATTTTCAGTGTGTTCCTTTGTCCTTTATGATTTTGTTCTGCTGGTCTTGTTCTGATCGAGTATTTGTGGATGTATCGATGATATTGACGATGGCTCCATAACCAGGTCGCATTGAATGCATGTCCACAGCGTAGAGATTTTTACGCCAAACTTGCTGCGGATCCAGATAGCAACGTATCCGTTGCGGGCGACAGAGCCGACGAAGGACTCAACAAATGGCTAGAAGGGCTTAACAGGATTGTGGCGCAAATGCAAAAGGAGTACAAGGAAAAGGGATACGGAGAGATTTCAACCTTGTATTTCTCTAGAATGTAAGGCGGGACATTTATGATTGGCGTCTGAGAGTTCGCGGAAGCCAAAAAAGATGGATCATGAAGCTTGCTGAAGGAGGACGTGCACCATTACCTTGCGCTGCGCCGAGTCTGCGGGGGGCGGCTTTTTCTGACACTATCTTTCTGCTGAACAAGTCAAGTTACTTAGGGCCAGACTGCCAGCGATCGACAACCAACAGATTGAACCCAAGGCCAGAGGCCCAGTGAGATGCTGTGGGGTAATGACACTCCGCGATGCCAGGTTGCGACAAATCCGAAACGTCAACATGAGCTCCTTCGAAGTCAAAGATACTGCCACGATGGATCGGATCCAAACCCTTCGTGCTCGAGAATCCATCGCCGACACTATTCACAAGGCCAAGGAACAGCACTACGAGGTACCAAGCATTTCTTCTGCCCGTGCGTATGGTGTCACGGTCCAACTCGTCAATTTCCCCTACGTCAGGTAGTCTTATCCGTCGATCCTCGCATATCTCTGAAATTCAGGCCTGTACTCGTCGACTAGATGTTTTGCCACGGGATGACGCCCGATCACTTCGAGGAAAATGACAGATGAATAGCGCGGATATTCTTGATAGGAAAGTTTAACGTGCCCTCACACCCTTGCCTTGATCCTGTCTGTACCGGCGCGATTCCGTACCAGGTGGCACCATGCCATTCCACAAGCTCCTGCTTAGTTTCATGTTACTCCCATGCTCTCCCCAGTTGATCCCAGACTCTCCCAGACATACTTTCCACCAGACATGGCGTCGGTCACGAATTGGCATCTTCGCAGGGGATTACACGTTGTAAGACTGCCTTAGCAGACAAGATCGCGATTCCAAGCGAGACATTTTAAAACTGGGGAACGACGCTCTGAGAAGGGACCTAGCGCAGGAGAAGTCAGCGGGTTTGCTCGCCGAATGGCTGATGCAATCACATCCTAAAGTAGGTACCTCGTTTGATGCTTCATAGATGAGACAGCGACCAAAACACGCTCAGAGTGGTCATAATCGAATAGTCAAATATACAGGTTTGTTGCACGCGGAGATTGACGCAATGCTCGAGCATGACGAATGGATGACGCACCAAAATTATGCCTTCGGTCGATTCCCGTGTTTCTACCCTCTTCCCGCCAAAAAGTCACAGAGTTGAATTTTCCAACCCACTTCAACCTCCAGCCAACTCTAAACTGAGTGGCACTGATCGTGAATTGGAGACTGGGGTAGCACTGTTCGCTCGCACTGAAGGATGATGCTTGCGCAGACTCGTTGGGAAATCGTCCAGATCTGCCAGTGAACCCAAAGCACGGACTGAAAAAAGAAGAGTCGACATCATGTGTTGTGGGTGTACGACAGGGATAGGCAAAAGAACGAGCTGCCATTATCCTGCCAGTGGACAGCTTTGGCTGATACATGAGTTTTTTCGCCGTTGCTGGCCGCTCGTATCGGTTTTGAGGATGATTTCCCCTATCGACAGCTCTCCGATCACCGCCACAGCGACAAGTATAAGATGGGTACAAGGAAGCGCCCAGGGCACCATTGGGGTGACCGCGTGTGAGACTTGATTTGATAAGGAGGCACGTGTATGCCAATGGCTTACCGGATGAGAACGAGCAGGCATCCTTCTTTCCACCGCTTCGATACCTAGCCAAGTATGAAAGCATTCCCGAGGCGAAATAATGGTGAGTACGCGAGCGGGGCAGTTGAAAGGAGGATACTGACGAGGACAAAAGAGTCAGGTCAGAGAGAACACCGACCTGCCTCCAGCAGCAGTCAGCAAAGGGAGGCAACAACGATCACAGGTGATAAACTTAACGGGACATATGATAGTGTAATACTGACGGGAACCCAAGGCTGGAGTGAGAACAGTTCCTCCTCCAACATCGTTGACCAAAGGAATGCGAAACCGATCAAAATCGAAGGTCGGTATGACATATATGCAGTCACATTCCTCGCTGATGGGAACCACATCGTGAGCGGGGGTAACGAAGGAAAACTTCGACAATGGCGAGTAGGAGATGGCAGGGAGGTGGGGATGCCAATGGATATGGGGAGTCCTGTTTGCAGCATCGCCGTGTCGCAAGACGGAAAGTGGGTCGTGAGTGGGACGGGGAGCGGCCAGGTGACGGTGTGGAACGCAACGAGCCACTCCAAAGCAACCGAGTTCAAAGGACACGGCAGGGCAGTGTATGCAGTGGACATCTCCCCGGACGGGACGCGAGTCGCGAGCGGATCGAACGACGAGACTGCCATTATCTGGTCTTTGTCGACTGGCCAGCGACTGCTCGGCCCATTGGAGCACCAGTGGCAATTGGCCGCAATCAAGTTCTCACCTGACGAACGCTTCGTTGCCACTGCCTCTGCCATGTGGACTTTTGGCTCCATTCGGATCTACGATAGTCAGGACGGCCGCCTTGTCATGGGGTTTCCGATCCAAGTTAGCTCGTCCAGGAACCAATCCATAGCCTGGGCAAGCGACAGCAAGCGACTCTTCGCCTCATCTTGCGATGGCCACATCAACTGCCTCGACATGTCCACCGGGACGACGCTCTTGGAATGGTCCATTCACAGCGGCACGCCCAGGTGCATTGCACTAGCAAGCAATGGCACCCTCATCGTAGCCTCGGCTAATTCGTCGGTCTCGTTATGGGACACTACGACGCATAAACAAATCGGGTTTGTCATCGACCACGCACATATCTTCTCCATGGCTATTTCGCCGAACTACGACATTGTGACAAGTGGAGACACGAAAATCACCCTTCGCAATCTTTGTGACATCCTTCCGTCACCCTATTACGACCATGTAAGTATATCTACGTCAAAACACTCATTTGAGATGCTTTCTAATCTCAACCCACTTTGTCCATTGCAATGGATGCTCCGCGAATGGGAATTCTCGCGCCTCCTGAAGGAAAATCCTGTTCTCCAAGATGCCATCCACTCCCTTCGTACGCAGGACGCGCGTTCAAGTGAGTGCATTAGTAGCCCGTCTCCGGTGCTCTGACATCCATATCCATCAGACAAAAAAAATAACGAGTCTCGAGAAAACCATCCAAAAACACCGTGACAAGCTTGTCACATCCCAACGCGAAGCTAATGAAGAGAAGGATAGCCTCAGTGAAACCATCAGGTCCCTTCGTGCTGATCTTCGCACACGGGACGAAAGCCTGAAGGAACTCCGCACCCAGCTCTCCGACTCTCAACGAAAAGCAGATAGTCTGATCCAGCTTCTCCGTGCGCACGAGTTGAAACATAAATGTGAAGCCCTATATGGCGAGGGCCGCGTAAGCGACGCAGCAGAGTCTCTCCTCGAGATCGTGAATACGCTGAAAAGGGACGTCAGAGCCAACAAGTTGCTCATGGAGTGGCTTTCTGGTGAGTTTCACTGTCGAGTATCGGAAGAAAGTGCTCAATCTCTGCCATCAGAATTTACGGCACGATGTGTATCGATGCTGATAAGAGTTGGAGATGAGGCATCGAACATCGGGAGACATGATGAAGCACTCGCAGCCTACTCTGCTGCATTATCGCTCACTCCCTCGATTCCCATCGCCGTGTTAGTTAAGTGGGTAAGCACAATGTTGATTCGTGGCACAGTCGATGAAGCACTGAATGCTGCTTCCAAGGTATGCTTCATATGACAGGCTGAGCCGGATGTTGACACTTTTCTCGTGTTAGTTTAAGCTTCCGAGGTTTATCATTTACAGGACAATTTGCGATGTTCTCGATGGGGGCGGTCGCATCACAGAGGCGATCTCATGCTTCCGACAGATGCAAAGCAAGGTACGAGAGGACACGGGCATCCGTGATGAGCGAGTGCAATGGGAACTTGGTGGGTGGTTGCAATGACAACGTAGCCCGGGCTAATGCAAACATTTGGAGCAGACTTTCGAGAACGTTGTGTCAAGAAGCTGGAGATGCTGGGCGACAGCGCGACGGGCCTCGATGCCATCACGTACTACTCGAATGCGCTATCACTTGACCCGTTGAACGTCAGTGATATTCTTATTAAGCGCAGCAAGGCGCAAGCGGCTATGGGTTCGTGGGAGGAGGCGCTAATTGATGCTACCAAGGTATGGTTTTTTTTTTCATGTCACATCAAGTACAGCTCTGTGATCCATGCTGTTCAGGTTATCGAGCTCGACCCATCATTCTATAAGGGGTATGAAAGAAAGTATGCTGCATTACACGGAATGCGGCACCACGGGGAAGCATTCAGGGCATTCGAAACGATGCTTTCGAAGCTCCAACAGTCCCCTGATCCACACACGCGTGGTGCGCCATTTCATCGATATTGTCAGGACAGTACATGTTGATTCCATCTCAATCATAGAACTTCAACATCAATTTGTGGATATAACTCGCTTGATTCGAGGAGCGATCGACCAGACCATCCGTGACATTCCCCGCGTTCTCATTGATATTACCACTGGTCGTCTCTATGATAAAACCCGACAAGCAGCAGCCTTCGAAGAACTCCCGATCTATGATGAGCTGCGGTCTTCAATGACTACTCGTGATCGGCTCGACCATCCACGTATTCGGAGAGAAGTAGAGACATTCTACCGATATGTGATGTTCTCACACAAGTGGCGACCATGTGAACCAACGTTCCAGATGGTCGAGCATATCTCGATCTATGGGTTACCTGTGTCTCCCACGAATGAAAAATTGCTCAGGTTCTGTGAGCTCGTGCGCTCTCTCCGCTTCCGGTGGGCATGGAGCGACACGTGTTGCGTCAATCAGGCGGACAAGGGGGTACAGCAAGAGTCGATTGTTGCTATGTTCAGGTGGTATCGTGGCTCGTCCCTCACGGTTGTCCACCTCCTCGGTGTGCTCTCGGAGTCACAAGAATTAGGTTGTCTGTGGAGGAGCATCTGGAATACTCGTGGGTGGACATACCAAGAATACGTTGCTTCCGAGGTTATCCAATTCTACACCGAGGATTGGAAGCCATACCTCGGTTTGGACATGTTCAACCACAAGGAATCACCCATGACCCTTTCGGAGATGCAACAAGCAATGAGCTTGACCACACAGGAATTGAAGACCCTTCGACCAGGCTTAGACAGGGTACGGGAGAAGCTCTACTTGGCTTCGAGGCGTCAAACAACACGTGAAGAAGATATTGCTTACTCGCTTTTCGGCATTTTCAATATCGCTATCCCAGTCATCTATGGTGAAGGTAACCAGGCGGTTGGTCGTCTCCTGGAGCATGTTCTCACAGGGTCCGGAGATGTAACGGTTCTTGCTTGGACTGGGACCATTGGCAGTTACAATAGCTGCCTTCCTGTGGACCTCACTGTTTACAGCCAGATCGTGCCGCGGCATGTCCCACAGCCCATCGAGATGGTTGAGATGGACAACATAGTCACGGCGTTGCGTTCATCCTTATCCGACCTCTCCCTGGCAGTGCTGCTACATAACCGTCTCAGCGAACTTCCGTCACCATCCGTTGCTGCCAGTCGATTACGACTTCCCTGCATTGCTTTCTCGATTACCAAACTCAATGATGGCTCAGATTCGATTTCCGGTTCGCACTTACGTGTCTACCATGCGATGACACCTACACTTGGGGAGGTAGAGATCAAGACCACGGATGATTTATCTGGGATGAAGGACCTCCTCTCGATCCATCCCTGGATCAGCCCATTACTTGACCAGGAGTTCTCGCATGGTGCGGCTGAATTTGATGATACTACATGCGCACTGCGTCTCGTCGCCCGTCTGAGGCAGCCGTTTGGTGGGCTGTTGCTTGCACCGCAGTCGCGGGTGCAATACCGGCGAGTTGCGACGGACAGTTTGATCATGGTTCGGGTTTGCGAGGAGGTATCGTTGACTACACTGATAAACGGGATTCGGACGGTCGACATACAGTAGGTGCAGGTTGGTGACTTTAGACCTTTGACGACATACATTTGCAATCTTATATCCCACCTTGATGATATTTGAGTAGAGGCTACCTTCGTATTTTAATAATCACTTCATTGCGGCAAAGCTTTGGTCCTTGCTCTCCCCCTTACATTGGCAGTCGCTTCACATAGAGTAGTTGCGTTTATGTAGTGGAAGCCGTGCCACCATTGGACCGGTCTAGGCCGAAGGGCGGCACCTCTATTTGACATGCTTTGCAAGGTTCTTCCTTTTCAGACCATGGAACAGATAAGTCTGATGTTTATTTGCATGGTTATCATGATCCAAACAAACAGCGTTCCACGACAGTACCTGACGTGTAGTCTGGTGACCAGACCATCTAGTATGAGGCAAGCCGTCGATGGCATCTCCAAACGAATTGTCTCCCAATCGGAATCGGCCGAATGAAATCGCAGGAACGTTCACTGAAATGACACGTCCGCTAAATGGGCGAGTCGAGTTGGGCACATATATACTACGGACCAGCGATCTTGAGTCTTTGGACAGGTTTTAGGTGCTGATTTCGCTCGATTTCTCGGTACCTGCACCGTACATTGCGATATCAAGTATACGCTGTCGTCAATATAAAGGCCCTGGCGATCGGCATGTCCGTCGTTTCCCCAGATTGTCCAGACTGTCCAGTCAACCTCGGCCATCCACGGCGCCCATCCGTCTCAAGGCGTTTAAACGTTGATACGTCCTCGGTGCTACCAATGAAAGTGGCGTTCGCGCAGGGATTTCCAAGAGTCGATATTGCTCCGAGGGTACGCGAGCCTCGTGTATGTCGTCGCGTTTTCTCGACGTTTTGCGCAGATCTGGAAGGTTGGGACAAGCTTTGGTCGACCCGTCCCATTGAGGAACGCTCTTGAAGATTCCGATGAGCCCAAGGAGACGTTCTAGATCATGGAAACGAGACGTCGGGAATTTTTTTCATCAAAGTTGGTGTGGCCGAACATGCGTGCATAGTGGTGAACCAGATAAAAAGCTACAGAGAAAATCAATACGAGTGAACAAGGTGCGTCGCGACATAATCTGCGCACGGCGATGCTGGCTCAACCGTACGGGTGTAGGCATCTTCTGATGGAAAACGATCGAACGTCGGTGCGAACCTCTTTATCGGGGATCTGAACGAGAATGTGGACGAGTGGCTGCTTTTCGATACGTTCAGTGTATTTGGGCCATGACTACGACAGCCAAGGTACACACCTCATTTAATTTCGTCGACTCGCTTACGCGATTCGTATTCTTGCATGTCCAGATTGCTCAAGAGCCAAGTTAAAAGGCTACGGCCGTTTCGAACACCGATTTCGAGCCCTCCGATGCATCCATTGAATCGATGAATGGTCAAATCCTGATAAACAAAGGCCAACGCGTGTTCGAAAACGATGGAAAAGGCGAACAGCACGATACATCTGTAGAACGTTTCCTCACTGCCCATTCCAGGAAAAACATCGTGCCTCCCATCAGTGCGGCTCGCGCCGATGGTGTTTGGTGCACGGCCTTCCATGTCTACCTTTCAAGGACCCACCCATCTTCACCACCTAAGTTTACTCCTCAGCAGACGGTGGAGCTTCAGACGATGTCTATGATGGGTGCACCGATGAGAGAGGAAAAGGAGACTATACAAGTCTCTGCGTGGTTTCCAACACTGTTCAAGTTTGGGGCCTCAACATTGTCCATCTCGGCAACCAATGAGTACCGAGTTCACCCCGAGGCTTGGGACCCACCACTGGGGTAGACTCCTGTAGAGTTGGAGGTTATCGGAAGAGATAATAGCACCATACTAGTAAGTCGAACTTTGCGGAATTGACGGCTCACTGTCCTAGGTAAGTTGGTCACGAGTTTCTTATGCCCAAGTTGAATCAGAATCGACCATGTTCTTGGACGCTGGGGTTTCACTAATAGAACCTTCATCAACGTCAATGTTTTCTTATTGTTTTCAGAGGAAGTGTGTTTGATTGATAGGTTGACGAGGACCACATTGACACCTTCATCCAGACAGCATACGTAGAGCAGTTTCAGGAACGATTGATCATCCTATGACCCGTCCGACGTGCTCTGACAAACGCCGTCACTGTCCATGCAAAAAAGATGTAGCCTAACGTTTCTCCTTGTAATCGTTCACCTCATCACGTCTCTGCACCGTTGACTCTGCCATTGCTATAGCGTCAAGTAGTTGATCATGCACAAATGTCACCATCTCCAAGTCGGAGGGGCGCTCCGTAGCCACAAAGGACCAACACCTCCTCATGAAGTGCCACTGCTCGTCCGAGACGACAGGGGTAGAGGTGGGACGTTCCGGATGCTTCCCCATGATTACGGCTGCTAGCACCTGTGAATCCCGGTTGAGGTAATGATAAGGCACTTTCCCAGTCAAGACCTTTCAAGGAATCAGGGAATCAAGGTAGAGCACATGATGAACAGGCGGCAAGGATGTCGGACGTCAGCATCGTCGCCACTCAATTCAATCACAAGGTTAATACAGTAGACACGCACTTGAAGCATAATACCACCGAACGAATAGATATCACTTTGTAGCGTTGGCAAGATCTTGTGTGCATCTTTGTCTTCGTTCTCGGTAACGTAGAATAGCTCGGGAGCTGTGTAGCGGATCGTTCCTCGTACTTGATATGTCGATGCCATCGAGGATCCTTCGATGTCAGTCTCAACAGTCGATAGACTGAAATCGGCGATACAAGCTCTTCCGCTGCTATAAATTAGTACGTTCGACTGCAATGTTTAAGTGTGCGAGTAAGATCGGCAAGAACAAAACCCCACGTACACCAGAGATGTCTCCGTGTGCGATATACTTGGAATGCACTACCAGCGAATAAGACGTCGCCGATTACAGTCGCCAAACAGCAAATAGCGTGGCAAAATCACTTACGGTACTGTATTCCCAAAGCGACATCGTTGGTCTGCAGTGCCAGCATTCAAAACACGCCTAACAGG
>JBBPSV010000249.1:6986-24382 GCA_038093795.1 Retiboletus fuscus
TGTTTAGTTTCATGTTGGTGAAATCAGAATGTCTTTTACTTACTTCCTCAATGATGGCAGTATGGGTGATATGGCATGCTATGTGAGATCCTAGCTGACAACATGCATGGCTGTTGGATACCACTACGGAGTTGCTGAATTCCAGGGTACAGCGACACATGGATACTAAAGTAACTGTCAAAGTATGGCGCTCCACTCTGAAGTAAAGTCGGATCCCTAGCAACCTGACCATGCCATCGGGAAAGTAGCACCACTATGTCTGGATTGCCAACTACCAATGCAGGATCAGCACAAGTCAGCATTGATCAAGGGAATACTTACAAGTCAAAGTCGGAATGTGCTCATAAGTGGATTCCAACATTGTCATTGTATAGATCTTCATCAAGTCAACTACATGAAATTAAGAGATAAGGAGGCACTCGAATGGGTGAGAAGAACTTATGATAAAATCCACACCAATCATTGACATGGTGGCAGTGCACCACAGTATGTCTTGAAAGGAATTCATTGATGAATTGGGCTGGGGTTGGCTGGCCAGATATGAGCACACAAAAGCACTCCAATACAAGGCTGTGCCACTCTATCCAGTTGAAGACACCGCTTGGAACAATGCAGGTGCCGAGCAGACCAAGTGGGCTGTGTCACAATGTTCAGTATCACATATTGAAGCATCAAGAATGACTTACTATCCAACCATAACAATATGGCCAAGGTCACGGGTGTAATGGACAAGATCAGAGCTCATGTGTTGCACAACAATGCATGGATGGAACACCACATCAATGGATGGGAGCTGGGGGGCAATGGGGGGGAGGGGAGCAATGGGAAGTGCAGGCAGTGGAGATGATGCACAAGTGGCAGGCATGACGAAAATAGTGGTTAGAACTAACAATGGGGCTTGAGACAAGGAGCACTTACCTTTCCCGAGCCCTTATATACCTGATCCATGTCTGAATCCTGTTTTTTGAACAATTTCAGCAATATCAGCTGAGAGTTGAGGAACGTCAGCATTGTTGTGAAGCACCCACAATGGATGAGCCAAAAAAAAAACACTTACTTGATTTCACAGCATAGCAAGGGCTGTATGCAGGTGCACCAATCTCCAAAGAGGTGAGTGTGGGAGATATCATTCTACAATATTCTGGTCAGTAAACGCATCCAAAACTAGGCTAGCATTGCTTTTTGTCTGTAGTCAGGGATGCATGTCCAAGAGCATAGCAGGGAGATACCATCACTTGAACATTTTCTCAGGAATGAAGTCACCATGATAGACACATATGAGAGCTTTCACCTGTGAGATTTCATTAGAGACCCTTGGCAGCACAAATAGAGATGAGATTCATGTACTAGAAACCTTTTTTTCTTTTGCAACATTACCCCATCCTTCCAAAAATGAATGTGGTGATATTCGAAGTCATTTCAGTGACTGCTTTAGGTGGCAGTGATCACAAGAAGATGAATGGGAATGTCAGGGGAGAGGGTGGTGTCAAGATCAGAATGGGGCAGGTGTGCAATGAGTGGCATATGTTGGGGGGTGGTGGCAGTAAGGAAAGTAGAGAGAAAGCATGGTAAGTTTTCGGTTGGCTGTGCCACAATGCCTGAACACCCACCAAAAAAGGAAAGGCTTGCACATTATCTTCCAATAATAATCGCTGAGGTGACCCCCCTTCCTTAGTGCTCAAAATCATGGGGTAAGGATGTATATAAAGATGGTGAGTACATGGTCAAATATCTCGCTAGATGGGAACTCATCTCTCCCACTCAGACATCACAGCGGTGCATACTCCACAGGCATGCATTAACATGCCACCTGGCCCCACTTCCTGGCTGTTTGCGCTGTTTCTTGCACCTTCTCTCATGCCTTCCCTTGTTCTGTCTCTTGCGCCATCTCTTGTGCCCTCCCTTGCACTGTTTTTCACATCCCCCCTCATGCTGCCTCACGTGCCATCCCTCGCACCATCTCTTGCATCCTCCCTTGTGTCGTCTCTTGCACCATCCCTTATGCCATCTCTTGAGCCTTCCCTCGTGCCACCTCTTGTGCCCCCCCTTGCACCATCTCTCATGTCCCCCCTTGCACCTTCCCTCATGCCGCCTCTTGCATCCCCCCTTGTGCCTTCTCTTGCATCCCCCCTTGTGTCCCCCCTTGCATCCCCCCTTGCATCCCCCCTTGTGCCATCTCTTGCATCCTCCCTCATGTCGTCTCTCATACCATCCCTCGCATCCCCCCTCACACCATCTCTTGCATCCTCCCTTGCATCATCTCTCATACCATCCCTCATGTCCTCCCTTGCACTGTCTCTCGCACCTTCCCTCGTGCCACCTCTTGTGTCCCCCCTTGCACTGTCTCTCATGCCTTCCTTCACACCGTCTCTTACACCCTTTCTTGTGCCACCTCACATGTCTTTCCTTGTGCTGTCTCTTGTGTCCCCCCTCATGCCACCTCACATGCCTTCCCTCATGCTGTCTCTTGCATCCTCCCTCATGCTGTCTCTTGCGCCCTCCCTCACACTGTCTCCCTTACCATCTACACTGTCTCCATTGCCATTCATGCCCTCCCCCTCACCATCTGTGCCATCTCCCTCACTGTTTGTGCCCTCCCCCTTGCTATCTGTGCCATCTCCTTTGCTGTTTGTGCCCTCCCCCTCTCAGTCTCTGTTCTCCCCTTCATCACCTGCTCCTACCATCCTTGCTTCATGGTATGAACCCCCATGATTGTGTCTCTTCACTGAGATCAAGCTCAGTCAAGGCCTGAACAGGGTCACCTGCAAGACAATCATTCATTGCATCATCAAGCATCTGCACAATGTGATCGTTGAGTACCTGGAGACTGGAGACTCTCCAGGCATTGCTGTTGCACATATATTCAACATCGATCCTAATCCTGATTCATTTTATCATCCCTGCTTCAATTTCCAGTATTTGCTAGGAGATGGACATGGCAGATACCACCACATCACTTGCAGATTGCTGCAGAGTACATCCAGTATGCCCAGCAAGTGCTCAAAGCTTTGAATAACCTGTAAGCCTATTCACTGCCATTTTCCCTTCCCTTTGAGCTAATGTACTTTGTAACAGGTGGAGGACTTAAATATTGTTCATTCTGGCTTGGACTATATTCCGAGACAGACATGACACACTTGTTCACAAGCCATCAGGTACTCTCGCTTGAGGCTGCAGCATCACATGCTGCTGCCCACATGCTGATAGACAACATGCATGCAGAGGTCTTCAATAAGACTCTTGTTTTTTTTTGCACCCTCATTAAAAAGGGGTGTTTATTTTCCTCCACTGTTGACTTCCCTGAGTCAAGTGACATGGTCCAACAAGAGAATGACCCTGCAGATGCTAAGACCATTGATGATGAACTACATACACAGAAGTGTAAGAGTTGCAAGTGCCATGGCTGCCTCGAATTGAGGCATGATGGCTACAACCAGCTGTTTATACAGTAAGCATTTCTTCCTGTCTTCTGTCACACTTACAAATTAAATTTAAGATGCTTGAACCATTCGCCTGGGTCTGAACATCCCCATCTACTGCTGTGCAATTTGCAGGAGTTTGATATTCTGTACCTATATGTGTTGCTTAAAGATGATAGTGCATGGTACCTGCTATGGAAATACCACAGGTAATTCCACATGCACAGCTGAGGGCAACGAAGGGAAAGAGTGGCCTGAAGTGGGATGTTGAATGTATAGTATACTCTTATAGTAGATAGTTCACACACTCAATGTATTTAGTACATTCAGACTCAACTGTCTGAGTTCTAATCGATTCTTCGATCCTAACATCAATGTTCTCAGTAAGCCAGTCCCAACCAGGTATGTAGTTACAGTCTACCTTTGCTGGCATATAGCTGCCTTCAACAGGTTATGAGCCCTGCTAGCATCTTTTAGACCTAGCGACTCGCCTGGATACTGCTTCACTCATCCTGTGCGTTTTCACACCAGATGTAGCAGAATGTTTAAGACAGTTCTGTGTGATAAATTGCCAAACCACTCAGATGCGCTGTAGAGACTCGTACATCTCTAGTGTCGTATTCCATCGTTCCACCACATCCTACAGACTATCCCTTATTGTGTACACTCCATCTGGTCATCATCTACCTAGTCCGGTTCATCCTTCCTCACCTGGTCTCTTAGTCCTTGATTAGTTCCATCTGGTCTATTAGTCCTTTCGTTTGGTCTTTGTTGGTCTCCTTTCATACCACTTATAAGTACATAGTTATCCTTACTCCTTTCATTCGTCATCATCATTTATTGCTACTGTTTGTCATCGCCTTTGCTTCGTTTTATAGTTAGAGTTTGTGTTCCTTATTCCTGACAGTCCTGGGAAATACCTGGACTATAAAGTCTTGTACCTTTGGTTTTCAAATACACTTTTTGACTTCTGAGGATCAAAGGATCCTTTCCATGCATGCACGCATGCATGTACTTGTTGCCATCATCATCTCCACCGTCTTCCACGTTACTCTCCCCTTGGACTCACGTGTCTGGACTATCATATCTACCATCAGACTACCCTTCTCACTACTGGACAACCGTTCTCTTCTCTGGACACACGTCTGGAATATCCTCCCTCCTGGACCATTCCCTGCTGGCACTTCACCTCTGCCTTGAACCCTCTTTGGGGATGAACCCATCGCACCCCTCACCTTTTATACTACCTGGTCTTCTCCATAGGAGCTGGGTTTGTTGTACTTCAACTGGAGCCCACTGCGAGGGGGTTCTAGAGGTGACCCAGAAAATTTTCACAGTCCTTTTCTTCATCCGCTCCTGAGGTAACAATGCCAAGGGACTTTTTCTGATCCATCTGAGCCTTGATTTACCTTTGCTCGACCCTCATCCATTTTAGCCATTTTTGGACTTACTACCACCGCTTGTCACATCTTTTTCTGATGTCCCACCTTCCAAGACCACTTTACCCGTTCATCCTGAACTTTAGAAGTTTTTCATGACGTTTCCATCTTCCCTGCATTCCGTTCTACCCATAACTGGCCAGTCCATTTTTAGACCTTCCTTTTTCATACACCACTGCCTTGACACTGATCCACTTGGTGCGTCCTTCTGTTTTCATGCATTCACCCCTTTACCCAAAACTGCTGATCAGCACTGCCACCGATCCGATATGGCTAACCCCTTGTTTCAGATTCCATTTCCAGGAACACCAAATGCACCGAAGTTCGATGGTGACAGTCCAAAACTTATCCAATCATTTTTACAGAATATAGAGTTATTGGGTTCGCTTGCCCAACTGTCTGACAAAGATCATATCCACACCACCATCAGATATGCAGACTATGATGAATCCAAGACCTGGGAACATCTACCCAAGGCCACTGCTGTCCCCTGAGTATGGAAGTCATTCGTTGATGCCATAATTTCACTCTATCCCAGAACCGATGCTACTGACTGATACAGCCGAGCCAATTTACAGAACATAGTCCAGGACTTCCAGACTAGACCTATCCGGACTATCAAAGTCCTAGGAGCATTTTACCATGCATTCCTCAAGATATCAGCACCGCTCGTTGCCGCCAGATGCATTTCTGAATTCAAATGAGATTCACTCTTTATTAGTGCATTTCCTACTGACATCATGAATCAGATCTGCTTTCATCTGTCCATAACCAGACCAGACTTCCATCCTGACGACTGTCCCTTGATGGCAGACTCCTATTCTGCTGCGCAATTCATACTGACCAATCGCCATTTGCAGTCCAGATCACTGACACCGACCATGCTCCATCTGTCAAGATCATCATCGCTGCCATCCAGACTAATGCCATCACCACCCAGTCTATCTGTCTCACCTACCGGACTTTGATCCTTTTCATCATCACATGTTGCTAACGCTCACCTGAACTCTGTCGCTAACGGTTCACAGACCTGTGCATTTTGTGGTGCATTGGGACACTTTGTCCACAACTGCCTACACGCCATTGAATACCTCCACTTCAGTAAAGTCCTCAGAGGCACAAATGGCTGTCTGTACCTGCCAGACCAATCGCCAATCCCTCACGTACTGGGATGCTCCTGTATACAGGCGTCTGTCAATGCAATCTGCACAGCCGAGTCTTCACAGACCGCTTTTACCTCATGCGCTCAGCTGACACATGCAGCTGATGGTATCCCATCCCTGACCATCCCAAATGCTGACCATTCTGTAGATCGCTCTTGGACTACCGTCCAGACTCCCATAGAGTCGTCGTCTTTGAACTTGGTCTCCCTGAGGGAGGTCCCAGAACCACACTCTGTTTCATCCAGATCTGTTGTTGCTGACATACGACCATCTGTAACCCCCACAGCTGTATCCACATCCATTCCTGTCGCACCGGTGGCTATCATGCCCAAGTACCCTGCGGTTGCAGTTTTATTACCATCGTTTTCGCCGACCGGTCTATCGTTACCAGATTCTTCTTTACCTTTATCGTCTTCACCTTCTTCATCATTACTTCGTCACCAATCTTTGTCCGTTCCTGCCAAACCATCGTTGTCATCGCCGCTGTCTTTGTTTTCTACTGGACTACCATCATCATCATCGTCCGTCATTTCATTACCGCCGTATACTACTGTACCATCGTTGTCTGTTACCATTTCACCCATGCCGACCGATTTACGTCAGACTTGCTCACCACCACCACCATATATTCATACTATCATTTTGTCTCGGACAGATGTCCCTTGGACCAATGTTACCGCTTTCTACCCAGTCACGTCGTTTATCATTTTCGTTACCCTACTACTCAGTCTGACCATCCTTTGCCTCACTTTCCGGTCTTTTGTCACACCATGCACAGTCCGGCTGCTTTACCTCTTACTACAATTCCTTGGCCATACTTACCCCTTTTTGAATGCAGTTGCTGTTTGTTTGTCTGTCGCACCCACAATGTGATTTATTTTTCCCATCCCTTCATTCCCATCCCACTTGACCTAGTCCACTTACTGGTCTATGGCTGGGAGGCCATCAGCTAAGTCCTGTGGGGGGGGGGAGTATCGCTTACCTTCATCGCTCACTCATTATTTAAGTTCATTCTTGTTTCACATCATTATGTTCATTCGACGCTGTGCCAGACTATAAACCGGTCTTATACGCTTTCATCAATCCTCAACTGGTCTTATCATACAATGCACCAACCGTCATAACCTCTGTTTTTGTTATGATCGGTACTCTACGATGTCCCAATCCTAACGGATTCTCGCTAAGTCTTTATATCTTATCTTATCTTCTTATCGCATCAACGGATGCTCACGTGCCATCTAATCATGGATGCCTTTGTTTACTTCTGTTTACCTTTTTATAGAGTTTACTTTCTCTCCAAGATGCACTATCCAGCAAGCACAGCCTTTCCCTTATCTTTCATTTCTGTGCTGTGCTTTGCTGTGCGCATTGCCTCTTTCATTTCCGTTATGCTTCTCTTCCATTCTATTCCTGTGCACTGCTGCGCATTACACATCATGCTTCTTTCTTAATCTCCGTCTCACAGCCTTATGCCTCATGCTGCCACATACTATGACCATATGTAGTTAGATAACAAACATGTACATACAGTACAAAGCCTATGAGTATATAAACCCAGAGAACTCGCTGGCTAACACCAGTCTTGTTCTTCTGGAGATTTCCCCAAAGTCTCTACACTAAGAGCAGAGCTCCCCTCCAAAGCTTAAGTGCTTTACGCTAGGGTTCTCATCTATTATTCGTACACTCTAGCCAAGTATAAAGGCTACTACAAAGTTATCTCGTGACCTAGTCTCCCCCTCACAACGACTGCTTGGTGCTAGATGCATTGGGTTGTTTCAGTTCTACCCTGGGATTCAACTGGTGACACTACACACACACTTGTAATTACTAAAAACTGAACCATAGACACTCAATACCATATACCGCCAAAAAAGAGAAAAAGAACAAAAAAACCATGAATAAAACAAACTATTATGCTGTTTCCTTCCTTCCGTGTCTCACCATGTATCTAACCCATGTACCTGCTTTGTTTTGCACACATCCTGAGACACCATGCACCTTATTTACGATAGACTGAGCATCATACCAAAGACTGTCACAAGACCGAGGACAGTCCGGTAGGTATAAATGACGAAAGAAGACCGATGAAGCCAAGCCGGGTGGTATCCCGCATATTGTTCCCTTTCGTAATCGTTTTTCTTACTTACTTTTGTTCATACTATGTTTTCATTCACTTTACTTCGAGACTGGACAGATGATACATTCGACGGACTACTTGCACATGTGGACGGACTAGACAACGACGAGAACAGACTACCCTAGACGTCCAGCTCCTCCAACTTGGCAACTATCTCACCCACTTCCACCATCACCCCATCCTGCTCCACCTCCAACACCTTGAGGTTGGCCTGAATCTGGAAAAGCCAGGTGTTGGCAGCATTGAGCTGCTGAGCAAGCTCATCCTGCTTCTTCTGGACCACGGTCCTTCTGGATGCCTCCTTCATTGCTGCCTTGCCCTTTTCCTTTGTCTTGACAGGCATCTCCTCCTCGATATCATCGTTCATGTCCATGTTGATGGGCAACATGACCCACTTGCTAGACCTGGCCTTAGCCTTGGGCCAGACTGGTCTCCCTGCTGATGAGAAGTTAGACTGGACTATCTATGCAGAGTCCAGGACGATGTACCTTTTGTCACCTCAAGTACAACGGCCATCATCGACTCCTTCCTTGGTGTGTTCCAACCACCCAAGTTGCTGCAGCCAACCTTGAGGTGCCCACAGTGGGTACACGCCATCCCCTTTCCCCTCGAGCACTGACTTGCGATGCCAACTTTGGTGCACAGCTTGCATGGCAGGTAGTCTGTTGCGGTCTTTGGGCCTGCGTCCTTGGCAACGACAGTCTTCTTTTTGGGGGCAGTGGTCTCTTCATCCTCATCCACGTCCTCATCAGTCCATCCTCGCTAGACTACCATTAGTCCATCGATGAAGCCCAGTGGCATGCCATGTACCTTGCGCACAGATAATGCGACTGACACCATGACTGACCCAACGCCAGACGACGCCATCCCCTTCTCCACCTCGGGCACCACACCCTCCTTGACCTCATCAGTCTCTGTCATCTCCTTCTCCACCTTGGGCACTACGCTCTTCTCGACTTCGTCAGTCTCCATCATGGACTCTTGCATAGCCACGGACGGTCTGGATTCTTCAATGGGTGGCGGCATGTTCCTCGACTCCATCCACTTCACATACTGGTGTTTGGCCTTGATGACCTCAGCCACAATCTCATTGTCCATGTTGGTGTCGATGAACAGCACATCACCTTTCTTCTTGGCAGTCTCCCATGTGTCCTAGACTGTTCCCATCCTGTTTAGCACCCATGCACAACCAGAATAGACTGGACACGCACCATCGCTAACCCAAACCTCCCCAACCATGAGTTGATGTCATCCCTCAGGTGTTACGCTTGGCCCGGGTAGGGTCGAGCGTAGACTCAAGGTGAGGGTCTGGGACTAGGAAGTACCAGCATTCTTGATGCTACGGTACGACGAAGACCTTCAGGTGAGGTATCTGCTCACGAAGAGCACGCTCAGCGTCAAAGGGTACAATGAGTCCGAGGCAGACGAATCTTATCCCAGTCTTGGGAGATCAAGCGTGGGAGTTATCTCAAGGGTAAGATTGAGTAGCTCTAGCTTAAGGAATACAAGCGTAGAGACTGAGGTTTATATACTCAAGCCATAGAAGGTTGTAGAACGCTATGGAACGAGCAGGTGAATGAGGGATGAAAAGAGATATGACTCGGAGAAGTGTAAGGACTCAGGATGAGTCAAAACAAGTCATATCCACTGTGGATCTGTTGATCGGTGTCGATCAGAAGCAGCTGTCTATCAAAGATTATCATGAAATGAGAAGTGGTCGGAATGACCCGAAGCGACAATGACAGTGGGGTCATTAGTCGGAAATGAAATGTATGATGCAGTCCGTGGGATAACTACCTACGAGCCGAGAGATAGGGGCCTGGGTAGCGCCAGGCGAGATGGATAATGATCCGTTGAGACTAAGCTAAGTCAATGAAAAGAAAAAGAAATAAACGGGGCCAGGTCGACTCGTAACATTACCCCCTTCTTACGCTCCTCAATGCCACTTGAGGATATTTAGAGGTCAATGTAGCCGCCGTTAGGGGAACCTGTGATGTTGGTGTAGGCTGTGTCATCCCACACGTCATCTGTAAAGTCGGGCTCTGGCTCATCCTGAATTCGGGACGCAAGTGGGCGAGGTCATGGGTGGTACGCCGTTGTGACAAGCGGGAGGAACTAGAGGAATGAGACGAAGATGAGGACGGAGTGGCGGGGCAGGGACGACGACAGAGTGGGCACTGGTTCTGGATATGCCCGGGGCACATGCGGAGACAGAATGGGCACTTGTATTCTGGGCAATCGATGCGCCAGTGTCCAAGGCGATGACAATGAAAACAGGACATGTTGTAAAGGGGATGGTCGGGGCTAAGGCTGATCTCACCTTTGTTCATAAGGTGGACCCTCTCTAGTCTGTCGATGAGGTTTATCTCGCTGGGTGATAGTGGGGACGACGACGCAGACAGCGTCGGAGCAGCAGGCTCAGCTGGCGAGGGGACCAAAATGGCCTCGACTGGGAGGGAGGGTCGAACAGGGGGAGGAGGGAGACCGGACCGGGCGAGGTCCTGGGAATAACGTTCAATGTCGGCGACGAAATCCAGCATGTCAAGCTGGTGCATGGCTGATAGGAGGTACGAGCGGATGCGGCGGGCTACAAGGTGTAGTTGAGTGGAGAAAAACTCCGACTGGGCATTGGCGGAGGTAAACGAAGTGATGGGATCGAGACGAGAGACCTGTAAAAAGGCTAAATACAATGATTCAAGGGGAGAGTCTACGTCTAAATGGGCCTGCATAGTGGCGGCCAAGCGGGAGTCTCAAAGTCGGGTTTGAAGGAGTCGTCCAGACTCACATGTCAGTGGGTCAGACCGAAGCGTATAAGCGAAATGGGGTATGTTGACGGAGAGGATGGTCTTGGGTTTCTCTTCCTTGTCGAGGACAGAGGGCCAAGGGAGGGGTGTAGTGTTCCACCTGGGGGTGGCGGAGTTACTGAGGCAGTCGTCGGCAAGAACCATAGGGGGATGGATGGTGGGGACGGAGAGTTCCCAGGCAAGAGGTGAAGAGTCATCGACTCCCTTGAGTGAAGGGAGAGTGGAGTCAGTGAGCGAGGATTCAGTGAGGGAAGATTCTGTGGATGGGGAGTAAGACATGCTACAGGGGTACGAAGATTGGTAGAGCTCGGTTGGTGATTCTCACGTAGAGACCAGCGCACAGAGTTCTAAGGAGGAAAGACCTTGGGGTGAAGCTTCTTATAGCTTTGGAGGACTGCTTGTGCATGTTTGAATTCCCACTCGGGGAGCCAGGTGTCATCGGCGGCGGTGAAACCATGCCAGCAGACAAGGAACTGTCGGTTGACAGCAGAGCCCCAGTGTCGTACGATCTTTTCAATTTCATACTGCTCTTCTCCATCGATAAGATCAGGTGGGGGTGATGGGAAGTTGGGGCCGTGTACCGCGTTTTCCTTGTAAGGGGTGAGGAGCGACATGTGGAAGACCGGATGTATTTTCCACATCTTGGGGAGGCAGAGTTGATATGTGATCGGGGACAGTACCTTAGTAATGGTAAAAGGTCCTTCACATTTCGGGGCAAATTTTGGGTGAGTCAGATTGCATTTCAAATTTCTGGCTTCGAGCCAGACCTGATCACCTTTCTCAAACGGAGTAAAGGTCTTCTTGTTCCGAGAGGCCATGACTTGTCTAGCTAGTTCATGCGCAGCAAGGGCTTCTTGGCGGGCAGCAGTAAGTTCCTTGATGCGATCTTCTACGGCGGGGAGGTCCGAGAGTGGGAGGATGGTGGGGACCGGAGTGGGTTCATATCCCATCATTAGGTAAAACAGGGATTTACCGGTGACAGAATGAGGGCGATGGTTATGAGCGAATTCAGCATGGATCAGCCGATCTGCCCACATGGTGAGGTTGTTCCCCACAAAGATCCGCATGTAAGTTTCGAGTTCCTGATTGATCCGCTCAGTTTCCCCATCAGTCTGGGGGTGATACGCAGTGGATAATGCAAGGGAACATCCGAGAAGCCTACCGAGTTCTTTTGCGAAGTGAGAAGCAAATTGGGGGCCTCGATCAGAGATGATCTTCTCGTAGAGGCCGAATCTAGGGTAAACTTTCTTAAAATAGAGGACAGCAACGTCCTCTGCAGTGGTGTTTTTTGTGGTAGGGTAGAAAACAGCCCCCTTCGAAGATGCGAAGTCGGCCCAGACTATTACAGCCGTGAAACCGTTGGACTCAGGGAGATCCGTGATCATATCGCACGAAATCTGTAGAAAGGGGTGGGTAGCGGTGGACTTGTTGGGGGTGAGCGGGGAGGTTGTGGGGTGGGTGTTGACCTTGTGCTGCTGGCAAAGGGCACAGCCCTTGACATACTTGCAAACGTACTGGGCCAAACCAGGCCACCAGAACTTGCTTGCAACAAGTTGTCAAGTCTTAAGGAAGCCAGGGTGTCCAGCAGACTTGTGGTCATGACAGTGCTGAAGGATGGGCTTATGCAGTCCAGCAACAGGGGGAATGTAAACGCGACCTTGATAGGTCAGAACGCCTTTGTGGAGCTGCCAGTCGCTAAGGCGGGAGCGAAAGGCGGGAGGAATAGGGCCATCAAAGGCTTGGAGTGTCTGAAGGAACAAGGGGTCGTCTTTGGAGGTGGTTTTAATGTGGTCACGGAGGGCAGAATCAATGAGGTGGACAAAAATGGAGTCCGGAAGGAGGACTGTTTGAGTGTTGTCCAGCGCGTGGGCAAGGAAGTTCGGGCGGCAGGATAGGGCGTTGGGACCAGCGAGGAGGGATCCAGGGACGTGGATCATCTTGTAGTCGAAGTCCGCGAGGTCTAAGAGCCAGCAGGCTTGCCGACGATTAAGATTCTGGGGAGCGCAGAAATATGTGAGGTTCTTGTGGTCTGTGAAGACCTGGACTGGCGTGGACGAGCCATGGAGGAGGTGTTGCCAAGATTTCAAAGCACGAATGATGGCGAGGAGCTCATGGTCATGTATGTCGTAGTTTCATTCTGCGGGGGAGAACGACTGGGAAAGGTACGAGCAGGGGTGCCAAGCACCATTTTCGTCCGTCTGCAGCAGAATGCCACCCGTGGCCACGCCGGAGGCGTTGGTTGCGATGGCAAATGGTGCGCTAGGGTTGGGGAGGCAAAGCATGGGTTTCGAGAGGAAGAGCTCCTTGAGTCAAAGGAATGTGGTTTCCTGTGATGAGTCCCAGTGCCAAGGTTGGGTTTTCTTAGTGAGGTTGATGAGGGGGTGAGCGATGGTAGAATAGTCCGGGATGAATTGCCAATAATAGTTGGCAAATCCAAGGAAAGACCGGACTTCTTTGACGGAGGTCGGGGCAGGCCAGGAGGTGATCCCATCAAGTTTGACAGGGTCCATAGCGAGCTTACTGGGGGAGAGGATCATGCCGAGATATTCCACTTGTTCCATGGCAAAGGAACATTTGGATAGGTGGAGGTGGAGGTCAAGCTCTTCCATCTGTTGAAGGACTCGCTTAGTCCGTTTGATATGGAGTTGTTTATCTGTGTTACGACTTGACCTGGCCCTATTCATTTCATTTCTTTACTTTCATACTTAGTTTAGTCTCAGTGGATCGCTCTCCGCTTCGTCTGGCGCAACCCAGACTCGTCTCACACGACATGGCAGTAGTTATCCCACGGACCATATCATATGTTTCATTTCCGACTAATGACCCTGCTGTCATTGTTGCTTCAGGTCGTTCCGACCACTTCTCTGTTTCATGATAATCTCTGATTGACTGCAGCTTCTGATCGACATTGATCGACAGATCCGCGGCGGATATGACTCACTTTGACTCATCCCGAGTCCTTACGCTTCTCAAGTCATATCTCTTTTACTTCCATGTTATCCCGCTCGTTCCCTAGAGTTCTATGACCTTCTATGGCTCGCGTATATAAACCTTAGTCTCTATGCTTGTAACTCCTAAGCTAGAGCTACTCAATCCTACCCTTGAGATAACTCCTACACTCGATCTCCCGAAGACCGGGATAAGACTTGTCCTCTCCGGACTCATCGAATCCTTCGATGCTGAGCATGCTCTTCGTGAGCAGATTCCTCACCCGAAGGTCTTAGTTGTACCGTAGCATCAAGAACGCTGGTACATCCTAGCCCTAGAATTTATCCTTGAGTCTACGCTCGACCCTACCCGGGCCAAGCGTAACAAAAGCTCTAGCTTATCACGTTGCAGCTACCATTGAGTAGGCCCTCCTCCTCAGCCCGACCGCCACCGATCTCCACCTTGTGGAGAGCCACAGACCAGCAAACCGCTGAATCCTCAGCCTCAGAAACATCAGACTCAGAAGCCCCCACTGAAGGCTCTGATAACCCTGACCTCGACCTCGAACTACGCTCCCCGTCCATGGAAGCAGAATCACATGAACTCTCTAGACTACTGTCTCACCAGCTTTCAGCAGGAGCAGTTATCCCTCGCAGTTCCACCCTACCGTCACCAACACCGATCACTCAAAGCGGTCGTATCTTCCCAGCCACGGCACCAGCCGCTCCCCAGCCCCAGACTCCCATTATGGGAACCAAGCCCACGGAAATCCACCTCAGAGTTCCAGAAGATTTTGACGGAAACCTCACGAAAGCGAAGCCTTGGCTCTGCTCAGTACAACTGTACCTATCCATCAACACAGAAATTTACAACGATGATGCAAGGCGAATCACCTATGCACTCTCATTCATGAAGAAAGGTACGGCGTCCACATGGGCTGATACCTTCAGAGAAACCAAGATCTCAGGCGGAGGCTTCTCTCTTGGGAAGTGGTCCAACTTCGTCGCCAACTTCGAAGGAGTTTTCTCCCATTCAGAATCAGTTACCAATGTGCTCACGTGGCTCGCCACCAAATGTATGATCCCCGGAAAGAAGGGCGAGTTCTCCCCCTCCTTAGCTAACTACACTGCCCAGTTCAAGTCCAAGGTATCCGTCGCAGGAATAACCGATGATGCGGTTCTAGTCTCCTATTACTCTGCAGGTATACCCGAAGATCTGATGTTTGACGTTCTCCGGATGGAGAACCCCCCCACTAAAGTCGCCGACTGGTACAAGAAGGTGGCTCTCTTCAATTCCCACCGACGCTGAGCCCAAGGCATCGCCCAACAACACAAGAAATCCGGTACTTCGTACCTACCCACCTATTCTAAGAAGGAAGAAAAGGACCCCGACGCCATGGATGTCGACGCCGTCCATCTCCCACCCAAGCTTACTGAAGCCAAAAGGCAGAAGTGCTTCAAGGAAGGCTGCTGCCTCCGATGCCACCAGACCGGCCACATGGCAAAGGAGTGCAAGGTCTATGACTCTTCCAAGAACCCAAAGAAAACCCGTAAGGTGAAGAAGGATGACTTACCTGAGCTAGCCGACTGCGAGGACGATGACGAAGTCGAGTCGGTAGCTAGGATTTCCTTCTCCTGCAAGGATTTTTAGAACAGAGGACCCTATCAACGTGGACTCCTCCTAGATGTGCCAATGTACTAGTATCTGAGACTTGCAAATCTATGCAGATCCCAGTTCAGCTCATCATACCCGTGCATACCCTCAAAGCCGTTGACACCCACGCCTTGATCGACAGTGGCGCTGACATCTCTTGCATTGACTGGGACTTTGTGCGAAAGCATAGACTCCCCACCACTCGACTACCGAAACCCATCCTGGTTCGAAATGTCGATCAATCTAGTAACTCCCACGGGGCCATCCGATTTACCTGTACCCTCTATGCCAATACCGGGGGGATCACACAGAAGGTTCTCTTCCATGTCATGTCTTGTGGAAGCGAGAATATCATCCTCAGACTTCCCTGGCTCCGCTCCACAAATCCAAAAATCGACTGGTCAAAACAAACGATCGACATCCCTGAATCCTGCGACCAATCCAAGGTTCTGTTCCAGGAACACAATGTTGCTACTTCCGAGCATAGCGACTGATTCAAACGACCCAGCTTCGACTGGACCCCCCCGCGCCAAGTAAAAGTTAACTGTGTCAACCATGCCTGACTCTACGAATATCTTGACGAAGAATCGGAGAGTGAGTTCTGCCAAAGAGCTCATGACCACTACCACATAGGTCAGATCCAACGGTGTGGATCATGGTTCTACCCCTTAGGGTCCCCAGTCATCGCTAAGATCACCTCCGCCATGCAACTTGCACAAGCGGAGTTCAACAAGAAACCTGAAGTCACCCTCCCAGCGGAGTATGAGCAGTTCCGAAAGGTGTTCGAAGAACGACCAATCAGACAACTCCCACTGGAACGGACCTACGATCACAAGATTAACCTAAAAGAAGGCTTCAAACCCAAGATCGGCAAATTATACCCACTATCACCGTGGGAATGTGAAGCCACTGAAGCCTTCCTAGAAGAGAATCTCCGGTCCAGTGCTATCCGCCCCTCGAATTCTCCCCAAGCATCCCCTTTCTTCTTTGTCCAGAAGAAGGAACTCGACCCCAACGGTAACCCTAAGCTCCGACCCTGCATGGACTACCAGAAGCTCAACAACCAAACGATCTGGGACGCATACCCCCTACCCCGGATCGACGATCTCATCAACAAGGTGAAGGATGCTAAGGTCTTCACCAAGTTCGACGTCCGATGGGGCTACAACAACGTCCGGATCAAGGAAGGACACCAATGGAAAGGTGCCTTTATCACCCACAAGGGCCTCTTCGAACCCATGGTCATGTTCTTCGGAATGACCAACTCCCCGGCCACGTTCCAACGATTCATGAACGACTTGTTTCGGGACATGATCTCCGAAGGATGGCTCATCATCTATATGGACGACCTCCTTATTTTCTCTCCCGATGAACAACTCCATACCGAACGGACTAAGAGGGTCCTCCAACAAATTGTTACGCTTGGCCCGGGTAGGGTTGAGCGTAGACTCAAAGGAAGCTCTGGGACTAGGGAAGTACCAGCGTTCTTGACGCTACGGTACGACTAGGAACCTTCGGGCGAGGTATCTGCTCACGAAGAGCACGCTCAGCGTCGAAGGATACGATGAGTCCGAGGAGGACGAGTCTTATCCCAACTTATGGGAGATCGAGCGTAGGAGTTATCTCAAGAATATGATTGAGTAGCTCTAGCTTAGGGAATACAAGCGTAGAAACTATGGTTTATATACGTTGGTCATAGAAGGTCACGGAAGCTCATAGAACGAGTGGGTGACCGAGGAACAAAGGGAGATATGACTCGGGGAAGCAGAGAGACTCAGGAGGAGTCAAGTCGAGTCATATCCGCTGCGGATCTGTCGATCAATGTCGATCAGAAGCAGCTGTCTATCAAAGAT
>JBBPSV010000250.1:0-24381 GCA_038093795.1 Retiboletus fuscus
TGAGTGGCAACATTAGGGTGACAAAAGTGTCCCAATGACATGTCATTTTCAAATTAGCATAGCTCAGTCCTATGGCAACCAAATCACATGACTAGAGCTGCATTAGGAAGGTATGAGTTAGGGCTATCAGTGACCCTGCAAGTGTTTGTCCATATTTGTGCTAGTTATCTTGTAAATACAAACTCTTTGCGAAATGGTACAACATTGGGACACTTTTGTTGCCCACTGTATGTGACTATGTCACGGCTGTTTTCTTCATTCGAATCCATATTCAAACACGTTGACACTTAGTTTTTGAAGCGTTAGGTTAGGCATGGCAGACTCGGAGCTCATATGGCATAATCTTCAGCCTGCAGTCTCGTCTGGCAAGAGCAAATGGTCGAATCTGAGAAAAAAGTGACGCCTTTTAGCATATGTAGTACACCCATCATTCTTCCATTTCCTTCTCTGACCCCGCACACACATAACCTACTCGGTGAAGACGGCCGTGGCAGCGTCTGCAGTGACCGCTGTGAATAGAAGATCGAGTCTGAGGTCAGTCTAAGCATTAAGCGGCCTTTGAGTTCGCGATCCTACCGTAACTCTCATCTTCGTGTTCTCTCACTCATCACTGTCCAATAGAAACCACGGGTTCGGAGTACATGCAGAGCTCCACAACGATTCAGAGTCCAGCATGGATGCCAATCTCGTATCCTTCGGAGTGCGTGCAACTTGCACTCGGTGTTGATTAGCTCGGTGCCAGCTTTTTCAAGCGTCCTCAAGTTCATCCCAAGAGTCTCCAAGCCGTCAATCGCATTCGAGCTGGGCTTTTCTGCAACATGGTTCTCGCCTCTTCATACTTCTTCCGTGGATCTCCGCTCTAGGCTATGCACCAGCCCTTATTCCGGGTGGAAAAGGCAAGTAGTAAATACCATGATGGTCCTCTACGTTCCTAGCCGATCAGATTGATCAGAGTCGCTGCATCAAACACCTCTTTGCGCGATATCATCCCGCCCGCGCAAATCGGTAACCTCCTCCGAGTCCCTGCCCTGCATATCCAACGGATCGACGCCATCCAGAATACCTTGCAGCGGCTGCCGACGTGCTCCGTTCTGGGGCACTCACAACGACTTTACATAGAAGACGGTGACAAGGGCTTTGTCGTCGACATCACCGCCATCGTCGCAGCCGGCGCAGGCGCTCGAGTAGTCAAGGTACGTCAAACAACCATCCCAGGTCGTCCCAAGTACGGATGCTGATCACACGACCCTAGCACGGCAGTCACACATCAGCGTCCTCGTCGGGCTCCGCAGACCTCTTACAATCCCTCGACTGTCTGTTCGTGCCCCCGACTGCAGGAACGCCCATGCACATCGCCCGTATCCCCTTCACGTTCATCCTCGCCCCATACTATCACCCCTCCCTCGCACTCATCGCGCCGTACCGCAAATCCCTCCCTTTCCGCACCCTCTTCAACATCCTCGGCCCGCTCATCAACCCCGCCCGTCCCCACGGTATGGTCCTCGGTGTCGCCGAACGTGAACTCGGGCTCCCTTTTGCGACATCGCTTAGGGACGGCGGGGTCGTTCGGGCACTGGTCGTGTGTGGCGCCGAGGGGCTCGACGAGATCAGCTGTGCGGGGGAGACGTGGGCGTGGGTGCTCGCCCCCGACGGGGAGATCACCGAGACAGTGTTGCAACCGTCGCAGTTCGGACTCGGGACGCATCCCCTGACGGCGGTGGCTGGTGGACGGGCGGCGGAGAACGCGGCGACGTTGACGCGGTTGTTGGCGTCGGGGGGCGAGGTCCCCGAGGGGTTGACGCCTGTGTTGGAGTTTGTGTTGTTGAACGCGTCGGCGTTGTTGGTGGTTGCTGGGTTAGCGATGGATTATAAGGACGGGGTGAGGTTGGCGAGGGACATTATTGCGTCAGGTGCGGCTTGGATGGCGCTAGAGACGTTCCGGGAAGCTGGGCGGACAGCGGTGGCGAACCAAGGAAAGCAATGCCATGCCGTGTTGGGCGGTTATCGTATACGAGGGTATCAAGATCTTCACTGGGACCACGAAACTACATAAACGCATGTTATTGGCCTTGCTGGCCACCAGTGGAGATGTGGGAGGGGCTCCCTGTTGGCAGCAACAGCGTTGTAGGCAAACTCTGAATCGTCTTCAGTCTATCAAGAAACGCACGCCCGTCGAAGCACCCCCGACGTCTCACGAACTTTCGCACACCCTACGACCTGACGCAAGGCGTAACATATAGAGTGTGTAGAAAACTCGGAGAAGTCTCAGAGTGGGGACAGACTCGCACCAAGAAGGGGGCGGAGGACCTGAACCCCAAAAACAGGTTCTGCGCTTTGAAGCCCACAAGTACTTATTCATGCAAATGCTGCCGGCATCTACAAGTCCGGTGCCACGTGAACCTTACTAGCCGGGGCCTCGACCTCGTCTAGGCTGGACGACGAGATAAAATAGTTTTCGACCTCAACCGCTAGCTAATCAAAGCTCGCACAACAACATGAATCTCTCCCTGTGACGTTACAAGACTGCTCCCACTGGCAGCCTGAGTGGTACTTTTCAAGAACCGTAGTTCGCACGAGATATCGAGTCCAGGAACATTCAGCATCGCCACTTTAAATATATAGTACAGCCTGCAAGTTATCGAGCGCCGAGACTCATGATTCACCCCACATCTTACTGAAACATGGCCCGCTCTCCTCAGGACGTTTATGCTCGGTATCTCGTCTCAGGTCGTGGGTACCCACTGTGGACGCCAGAGCCTAACATGAACCTCCCGGATGTTTATGTTCGGGAAGGGCTCAAAATTGGAGATGTCGGCGTCGTCGTCCCAGAAGATGGCAGTTTTGACGTCTTTTTCAATGTGTGCTTACCCCTTACACATTCCCTTCATCGAGAAACTGGTGTGCCCAACAACTTTACTCCCATTCTGCTTAGCGGAAGGGACATTGCCAAGTTTCCCGAAGCCGAGCGTGCGGGTCGTATTATATCGACTTCCTCAGTCACAAGGGTCAGGAACACAGACGCGCCTGATGAAGATCCGGAAAGGTGCAACACGGTCTCACCGTGAGACCTCCTGTGATACCTGACCTGGTTGTACTGACGTTGACGAAGACGTGCGCAACCAGAACCTCTGAATTATGAATTCAGGCTGTCGTCCAAGGAAGGCGCCATTCTCATACTCCCTGAAGGTGCTGAACGTTACTATCTCCGAAACGAACGTCTGTTTCTGGATGAAGCGATCCAGCATGCGGTAGACTGGTACACCTTTGCGGAACAACGTCTCGGTCGCATTATCAGCAACGATGCGCTATATTTGATTACCGGATTTTACAAGACTCGTTCTTGGTCCCTTGCTGCATATCAGCAGGGTACCGACACAAATTACGCTCAATTCAGGGCTGCGCAAGTCGGCAGCGGCAACGTCACAGCGAGTTATACTTGGGCGACCACGCAAGCCATGGATTGGCGTGCAGGACCTTCGGAACAGTACTATAATGGGATACCAAACCAAACCGTATTCATACAAGGGTTCAAAATCGCTGTTCGGGAAGGCTTACTACGCACGAAACGAGTCAATGTCAAGGCAGATTTCCCTTCCGTACGACCAGCCCGTGTCGAGTTTTCCAGCGGTTCATGGTTTGCGAAGCTGGGGAGTAGAGCGTCCGGGACTAGCAGCAGCTCAACGGCCGATACTTCGAAAGGGACGAATACCAGCTTGAACATGGATACAATCGAAAGTGACCTTCTGGGAAACGAAAGTGATGAAGCGCAAGATGATATCACTATCCACTGTTTCCCTCAAGTATCTAATTTGAAGGTATGATCCTGGTCGTCTGATAGGCTGTGTGCCTCAGGACTAAAATGTATTAAGCCCGTTCACCCCTCGGACCTGATTAACCAATATTTGCTGCGAGAGGCGAGTACCATGAAGGACCAGAAGCCATGATTATGGACGAACTGATGTATCATTATACAGGATCCTTCTGCTTCCATTGCAATTACCCATGACGGGCAGTGGAGTGTGCTACTCGAGAAGGCAGGGTTCATTTAGTGTCATCTCCATAAACTTCCAGGCACTGACTGCGTCCTTCCAGGGATTACTCAAGCCTGAGGAAGCATCACAAGAAGATTGCCTCATAACAGCGATATCGAGTAACTACACACTGACATCGCATGAAGGTGATGATTTCAAGCAAATATTTTACTTTGAACTTATCTCTCTCAGGCGCTGTATACTTGCAAAGCACAACAAAGGACAATGGCTTTGACGGTCATGCGATAACAGCATTGATGTCCTCAGAACAGCGTTCAGAAATTATCTCATATGCACCACCTAGCCCTAGCCATGTACGCCGCACACTTCCTGGTGAGTTCGTCACCCCATACAGTATCCGGCGCGCTGAACGCAGTATTCGGCAGGAGCATCAGACCCTCCCAGTTACATGGCCCGTCCCCAGGCAGATGCAGATGTTAGCCTGAAGTACAGACAGAGATCTAACGTCACTGCATTCTCCTCCTTCACTACCGGGTGGCGTAGATCCAGGCTAGAGGCTGTCTCGACCACCGCACCTCAAGCCCAGCCCCAGGAACTCGCTTTTGATACCCTCGTAGAAGCCTTATCCCCGCCTGCCGTCCCAAGTCTGGCACACGCTCATGCCTTGGCGTCCATGATCACTACGCAATCCCCGCTTCCCAAAGCTGCAGTCCTGAACCCTCTCCTGGGATCCCTTTGCAGCGTCGATTCACCTCCGCAGTTACAATGTGCAGGTTATGAGATCATGGCCTCGTATTGGGAGATATACGAGGGCAAGGTTGCTACTTCAGATAAGCTCGCGCACTCTTGGCTCCTTTTACACACATCATGGTCCCCAGAGACCGGCGACTCCCACTTGCGAGCCCTGCGAGCCCTCACCAAGGAAGGAAGCGAAGCCTTTGGGATCGAGATGCCTTTGCTTAATATCCTCAAAAGCTGGATCAAAGGCGCATTTGAAGCGTACCTCTCCTGCGATCCCTCCGACCGTGGTGATCGTGAGCGAAGCGTCGAGCTTCTCGCAGCTTTTGTGTCCTCCATCCTTGAACACCCCGAGAACGTTGCACGCATCTCCGAGGGGGACCTTTCCAGCATTCTCCAGTTTTATGCATCCATGGTCTCCAAAACGCTCAACATCCCACTCACTTTCTCCACTTCGGACACTACCGCGATCACTTCGTCAAATGGACTGACTGAACAGTCTGCGGCCACGAAAGTAGCGTTCAACAAACACAGGAGGCATTCCTTGGTATCTGTTCGTTCGCTCCCGCCTTCCGCTATCCACCCTTCTCGACATCCCGCGGAACTGATGGCCACCATTTACCTTGATCATCTGCATTCCCAGCTGAAATCTCTGGCTCCCAAGACACTCACCCCAACCCTTCCTCTTCTATTCCGGGTTCAGGCGTTCCTTGCTTCTCCATTGCCTCGGTTATCCCTCATGAACAGCGGCCCCCGTGGGCCTGTAAGTCTTGAGGAACGGATACAAACGATGCTGCATTCCTTTTTTTCAGGGCCCTATGGCACATCGTGTATAATGATATTTGAAGGTCATTTATCTCCTACAGATCAGCCGTTGAATTCTCATGGTCTCTTGATATCCTTTGGAGCCCATCGGACTTTACGCTTCAACATCCGCCAGGCACTCCGCAGCAGAATGGCGAGAGCGTATATCACGAAATTGAGCACCCACACCTATACACCATCCGGGGCACCCAGTCACATGGACCTCGAAAAGGATTTGATGGAGCGCGCGTGGCCGAAGGACGATTTGTCAGGTTGGGACTTGTTAAAACTTGGGCGTATGCTGCGCAGGTCCATCGAGGCTTGGGCCAGTGTGGGGTCCGATGAGGCCACCCGCGTCGACAGGGATCGTATACTGGACGAAGTCGCGAGTACTCTGAAGGACATCTTTCAAGAGTTTGATGACAGGGAAGACAGGGAAGACATGGACGAAGAGGAGGCCAGCATCGCTGGTGAGACACTACGTCATCTAGTATCATTCGTTCGTCCCCTCAAGTGCGTCCCCTCTTGCTGTCTGGTGGTCGAAATGCTGACTCTTGGATTGGTAGAAATACAGATGATGCTCCCATGATCATTCCACTATCACAACCTACTGATGCCCCAACACCGTTCTTGCGAACGTTGACTTCCCTCTTAGCACGCGACCATTCCACGTATATGAATCCTTCGTTGTCTACCACTCTTTTGTCCATCGCTGACCATCTGACTGATACGGATACCGCTAAACTCCTTGCAGTTATGCTTGAACAACATGACTTATCTCCTGCCTCACCTGACTGGTTGCGCAACTGGGAAAATATCCTGCTCAATGCTACCATCTTTGGTCCTACATGCCCCCTCACACGACTGGTAGTCATGAAAGCGCTCGAAACGACCTATGACTCTTTAAAGGACATGCACAGCTATAGGGTGGATCTGGCAGAGCTCGTATTCAAGTTTTATCAGAAAGAGGCGAACGACAGCCTGAATTCATCCGCCAACAACATCGTTATGGGTAGAATCCTCGCCGATGAAGCCGTGTTGCGCACGGTCAGCCGGTGTACATCTCCAGTGGATGGTTCATCCAGCCCTTCTCCGTACACATCGACTAGGGAGATCGTTGGCCTACTCAAGAAGGTTGCCTTGGATAGCTTTGTAGAAGACGACGACGACACTGCTTCTATAAACACATCGGAAACGCTATGTCCCAGTCCTTTTGTGGCTTTCTCCGGGGACACCCCAAACGTTGCGTCACCCGTTCTCTCTCGGAGGCAGTCGGGTTACCGCAGCATCTCAATCCGGGATTCGGGCCTGCCGTCTGTTATGTCGTTACTGTCAACACTTACAGGGTCACGTTCGCAATCGCAGCATTCACAAGAGCAACCCGATAACCCACCACCACCCCTCGTTTCCTCGGCATCTCCGGAGCCAACGTTCACCCCAGCATCTCTCGCAGTGGTCTTACTAGTTGCAGTATTCAGCCAACTCACGTTCACGCCACACTCCTTGACACAGGAAAATATCGATTTTTCCATCTCAGTCTTCCTAACTATCGTGCAGATGGTAACCGATGCAAAGTGCCCGAGAGCGCGGATTTTGGCTTTGCAATTCTTGATGCGTCTCCGAGCCGATTGCGATCATCGCATCTATTTCGTCGAAGCTTGTCACGACTCTGATGGACTCACTGCCAACCTCGCTTCTCTGATTGGACGTGGACCCGAATCTGTACATCAAGCTGAACGCGAACAATCCACCGACGCTCTCCAAGAGGATCTTCTTTCCCGTCGCTTACTAGGTGTACAGGAGCGTGATGGTAGGAGGTCTTCGCGCGGACGACGGGTCAGAACCTCACAATCAACGGCGAGCACAAGTCGTTCGAAAGTCCCGCTACCCGTTTCACCTCAGTCAGTTACGATCGGTGTGGAATGGAGAGATGCCCTTTGGTCCCTCCCAGAAACTCTTCCGTTCATCATGATCGATGCAGACACGCCTAGCGAAGGGATTGTGTCTTACGACCTAGCACAAGAATCCCCTTGTGTTATCCCGATTGATGCCTACCTCTTGGGTGTTCTGGAGATACTCGAAAAGGAGACAAACTGGGACATCCTCTCCTACGTATTGTGCCACCTTCCTGTGCAACTGTCTAACAAGCATCTTTTCTGCGGACCGAAATGTCGGGTGCTTATTGCCAGATTGTTGACGATAATCTGCTCTGGCGTCACCGTTGGCGATTTGGGGTCTTCCATCGAACGATGGCCTCCGGGTCTCAAGACGCGAGATGTACAAGGTCTCGCGTATCATACGCTATCAGTCTTGATAAGTTATCGTCGTTGCTTCGAGTTCCCACTCCGGCATGTCCTCGTGGATGTACTCAGGGAAGGGCTGAACGGACAACCCTCGACCGTCATTTGTTGTCTCCACGCGCTCACGCTCTCGACCTTCGAATTGACGTCCTCTGTCGAACGTAGCCTCCCTCCTCTTCTCGAGAAGCTCTCGCAAATCATGTCTAATTCTGACATGGCCGTCCACATTCTCAGCTTCCTCTCCATTGTCGGGTCCATCCCCGAGCTGCATGCGAACCTGCGCGAAGAAGACTTTAAAATGGTGTTTGGCGTAGCCCTGCAGTGTCTTCAACATCACAACCGTCCTGGGACGACGCCTACGATCTCATGGGCGATGTCGCAGTATGTACGGATGGTCTCTTTCTATGTGGTTTACGTTTGGTTTTTGGCTGTAAGGCTTCCTGATCGGCCGCGACACATCCGATACATCACGAGGCAACTTTTATTGGCCAACGAGGGAGGATCCGAGGTTGACGAACCGACGGAAGCATGCTTTGACTGGTTGGCCCGATACACCTATGCCAGTGCTGACCCTAGACCTGCAAACTCGGTGCTCAACGATATTGTCATGAATCCCACGGCCGCGAATCACAGTTCGTCGGAACCGGCGATCGGCGAAAAATCATGGTTGATGGGTAACGCGATTGTCACCATCCGCACGCTGGCAAGATTGGGATGGATCGAGGTTATTTCGAGACGTCCGTCTGGGTCCACTAAATTCATATGCAAGTTGGAGAACGTGCCACTTGTTGGCCCTGGGGAGGTTGACCCGGATATGGTGTCCTTGCCTCCGGGTTTACCTATGGAGGGAGAAGCGACCAAAGCAGAGCAGCCTAATCCCTCGGAGGAGACGCAACGAGCAGCCGGTGGCAGCAGTGTAAGGGACAGCCTCTTTGATCTTCGTCGCGGGTTCTCACATGTTCACGAGCAGGAAATCCAGGACCTTTTTTCGCCTCCCACTGAGCCTCCCTCGCTCCCCGCTCCCGGCCCCACTACAGGCTACGCGTGGAGTAAGACTGCCTCCCAGCGCCGGAACCAGGTCATGGTAGACCCTTCGTTCCTGCCACTACAACTCTCTCCATACCCCAACGCCCCAACACATCGTCGAATCATCGATGATTCTGCTCTTCCCGCCCTCTTCCGAAATCTCGACCGCATACCTGTCATCGACACACACAAAGTTGGTATAATGTATGTCGCTCCTGGCCAAACTCATGAGCTGGAGATCCTTCGAAATACCTACGGCTCGCCTGCCTATACCCGTTTCCTCGAAGGACTCGGCCGTCTCATCAATCTCCGCGGGAAAGTCGACATCTATGCTGGTGGCCTCAACCCTGACGAAGACGGGAAATATGCTTACGCATGGTGGGACGACATTGGCCAAATCCTCTTCCATACCGCCACAATGATGCCCAACGCAGCTGACGACAAGTACTGCGTGAACAAGAAGAGACATATCGGCAACGACTACGTCAGGATAGTGTGGAACGATGGAGGCATGCCATACAAGTTCGATACGCTCGCGACGCAGTTCCAATTTCTCAACATTGTCATCGAATCTCACTCGTCGGGATCCATAGCGGCATTTTCGAACTCCGGGAGCACGGCTGCTGCCCCTGTAGCAGACGTCACGCTTTCCCCGTTGCAACCCCCACTCCCCACGCCTTCCGGCGAGGGCAAGGGCACGACGACACCTCCGCACGAAGCTGAGAACGAATACTTCAAGGTGACGGTCCAGCGGGCGAGGGGCATGAAAGAGTTTGCGCCGGTCGGGTGTTTCAAGCTCATCAGCGCGGAAAAGCTTCCGCTTCTGGTGAGGCAGCTCACGTTGCTGGGTGACTGGTACGCCAACGTGTTCGAGAGGACGGATCGAGATGAGACGGAAGTGGAAGTCATTAGCAATTGGCGGCAGAGGTTGCAGGTGGTGAAGAGGTTCATGAAGAGCATGGAGGGTTCCTCGGGAGGTGTGGACGGTATAGGTGGAAGCAGAGAAGGGGGGGAAGGGGTGACCGGGCAGGAAGGATCGAGGAACTTTACGACGGCCTACTGAACAGGATCTAGCCATACATTGTACTCCCTTTCATCTTTTCCAACCTTTCCTACCGTCGTTCGCTGATTCGTTCGAAGTTTTTCTTCTTTCTCTCCTGCATTGCTTCATCATGCCATTAAGGGTATATCAATCACACTGCACAATATTCATATCTTATTTCTTCCACGTTGTACAATACCTCACCTACTAAGTCATTGTTCGGTTGTTCTAAATGCTACGTATTGACCTAGCAGCAAACTCGACATTGATGTTCAACTGACAGCCTTACTGACGTACAGAAATATAGGTCATTCTAGGGTGATTCTTGCTGCTCACGCAAAGTGTTCCGTTTGAAACTATTGGCAAGAAATTGTTTTGTAACGATAACGACACCAACCTCGAGGCCGGCTTGCATCTTGCACATTTGTAGGACGTTCCATCGTACTATCTTCAAAGCTATTCGTAGTAACTGTTAGTTGAGTTCAGTATTGTTGAGAGTGATGCCAGTACTAGTGGTAGAGAGCAGTTCTTTGAAACTCCGTCGAACGTCCTCTCTGCCCATATGCTTCCCAAGTCGTTTTCCGGGTTAATCGGTACAGTGCAAATGCTCGTAGGGGTGCTTTTCCAAGATTCTATTGGAACTAATTGTTCGATCAACATATCCAATCGATGCCAACCCTTGCTAGCCCCGGTCGTCGCTTCACGGGAGGTTGATGAAGCTTACGAGAGAATTCTCGCGATCGATACGGAGTTCATTTGGACACGATCTTGTAAGTACATATTGTTATGCATGAGGACATTCAAGTTTGCGAGGCCGCATCTGCACAAATGCATCAGGGTCCGGAACTTCACAAGGCGGCTGTTAACCACACCAAAGGTTTCGGTCGCCGATCTGCAGCGCGACCCGGAACCTGCAGGCTGGATAAAAAAGGGATAGTTTTGGGCTTGCTTCAGCCAATGAAAGCTAATCCCTCCTTACCGTGTTACGTTACAAGACTCTGCACCGTGACTGGCGGATGCGGCCGGGCAAATTCATGTGGACGTGGTGCCAGTGCATGCGCTTCGGTAACACACAAGTAGGCACAAAGGGATGCCACTCGCCAAGGTGCCTGGAAAAACGGCCCTGAGTAGAGGTCATCATAGTATATCTTCGCCTCTTAGTAGTACTGGCATAATGACTTCCTCTTTCCATCCTCATTCCTTCCGCCTTCCAACTACAGTCCTTCTCTTTTTTTTCGCAACAGGATATTTTTACTGATAGGACTCCGACGGGGGGGTATAGTCTACCATGCTCAATGGCTCGGGCATCCCTCGACGTTACTGGTCATTGTCGGTGTTGACCCTGATGGATTCAGAGCAGGCAGCATCGAGCTCCACTTCGTTGCGTCCTGAGCCTGCTGTTCGCCCTCACAAGGATTTCGGGGTCTTGGCGGTTCCCACTCGGTTGCGCCACGATCCTGGTCGGCAACCGGATCTCGGGTGGTGGACTCAGCTCGGCTTGAGCCTTGGCTGTACATGTGGTGAGCATGCCATCACCGACATGATGCGCCGGTTACGTTAATGTAGGGAAGTCGTGGCCAATCTTTATTACTGCCAGCCTCTTCTGAGTAAGATGAGTCTATCTCTTGTGGTATATTCATCTCTCACGTATTCCTTTTATAGTCGAGATAGCCGATGCATTCCAGGAGACCTATGCGACAGTAGCATGGTGGGTTTGCGCTGCGTTCGTTCGAGCGCCACTGACTGCGTCTTAGGATACCTACCATCTATCAAGCAGGGTGCGTTTCCGATATCTTGATGTAGTCACTACTTATAATGCTCGCATACAACAGATATTGTGTTGGGTTGTTTTTCATCTCTCCTCTTGGTGACCTGGTTCGGCGTCGACAGCTAATCATGATTCTTGTCTCCATCACGACCTGCCTTTCGGTGGGCTTGGCTCTGTCACGGAGTATCTTTGTCTTCCGTACGCTCGCTGTCCTCATCGGAGTGTTCAATGTCACCCCTCAAATTCTCATCCCCCTGGCGGCCGACCTCGCTGCCCCACAACATCGCGTCCGCGTCCTCTCGATCCTTCAATCTGGTCTCATGCTCGGCATTCTCCTCGCACGGGTTCTCGCTGGAGTTATCGCGTACTTCACCACCTGGCGTGCGGTGTACTACATGGCTATCGGGATGCAGGCCGTCGTCTTGTGCGGTGCTTATGTCCTCATACCAGATCACCCACCCAAGAATCCCCAGCTCACCTATGTGAAGATCTTGCACACCATGGTCACGTATTCCGTCACCGAACCGAGACTCGTGCAGGCTGCGTTCATTAATATTGCCTCGGTGGCGGGTTGGTCTAATTTTTGGGTGACGCTCACGTTTTTGTTGGGTGATGAACCGTATCATTTCTCGACGTGAGTGCCCTTCTTCCTTCCTCCTCTCTTCTACTGTGCTTACATTCTAAATCCACTCGTAATAATGATGACACGTTGTCCGTGGTTCTGACGCGATTATGTCTGAATATCTAGGTTGTATATCGGTCTATTTGGCTTAATCGGCATCCTGGGCGTCTTTTCGGGACCGCTGGTCGGTCACTTCATTGACAGGCTCGGTCCCTGGTATTCTGTGCTCGTGGCAACCTTTTGCCTATTGGTCCTGCAGAGCATCGAAATGGCCGCCGGTGGGATAAACATCGCCGTCGTCGTTATTGTGTGCTTTGGGATCGATGCGTTTCGGCAGACGCAGACTGTGTCGTTGCAAACGATAGTGTTCAGGTGAGCAAATCTTGTGATAGAACGCTTTCAAAGATGAGTGGTTAACTGAGATGCGCAGTATTTCTGAAGAGGCACGCTCACGCTTGAATTCTATCCTTATGGTTTCGGTACGTGTCCAGCTGACGCTCCGTTTATGATCGCATTCGTTTCTCTCGAGTGCTAATGGTCTTTTGCCGATATCTTGCTGCGCTATCCATCCATTTATGTGTTGACTCATTTTATTGTCGACAGCTCTTCGCCGGCCAAGTCATCGGGTCTTCCGCTGGATCCCACGTCTTCCTTCAATACGGCTGGCGTGCCGCCGCTGCACTCTCCGTCGGTCTCTACGGGTGGCAATTACTCGTTCTGTTCATGCGTGGACCGAATTGTGGACGGCGTGTTTGGTTTGGGTACGAAGGTGGGTTTGCAGTCGGCGATCAGAGGCTTTATCAGGAACGTACCGAGCGCGCTCCACACGTGGCGAGTGTGGATATTGAGACAGCAACAGGGATGACAACACTAGCGACCGCCAGTGAGACATGGACTCCTGGAAGCTCGTGCTGTCCGGGAGAAAGTGCATAGTCGCTCCTGGTCTAAAAGGATGGGAGACTAAGGGCAGAAGGAGAGTACGGTGCGAAGTGGTGGGGTGTCCTATGTATTGTGTACAATAATCCACACCTGATATCGACCTGTGGTTGGGTGATAAACATGGGATATACATGTTCTTAAGTTTATGGGCTGGGCCGTAGCACAAAGATGTAATTTGATCTTCAAACGTTATAATTACCTGTCTACTCTCGGTGTCGCGTATTCACCATTGCATAAATCAAACCTCGCGAGTACCTCGTGAAGCGGGTGGGTATCACTACGGAAGGCGAGAGAAGACAAGGAAGGCCAATGAAACAAAAGTGGTTACAGTAAACTATGGAGTAATGCGGGCCCCGGGGTTCTGGAGCTTGCCAGATGGTGTACTGGTGTATGAGTGGAAGAGAACTCATTTCAAGCCTATCGAGGCTACTAAATGAATACGGACGAAACGAGGCGAGCCCTCGAAGCTCAGAATGACATCTTGGGGCAGATCACGCCGTGTAGACCAACGTAGGCCATTGCGGATAGCGTTATAGACTGGGTAGGATCACGCTCACTCGCGCTCACGAGGTGGGGTAAATAGCATGACATAAAGTGCTCGATGACGACATACATATGGCCGAGGTTCCCCCTTAACCCTGGTTTAGGTGCTGACGTATCCTGTTTGCATTTTGGCTGCTACGCCTGTTATTCAAAGCATTCTGATATGTCGGCGTAAAGGGGGTCCAGGCCAATGATCGGATCATCAGCGACGTGCTAGTATTTTTATGCAATATGAGTCTGTTGGGAACAGGGAGGAGTCGTTCCGCTCCGTCCGCTTGAGGCACCAAACGTATCGAACCCCTTAGCTTCATTATGGACACTCTCGAGTCACTGTCATAAGCAGAGAAACGGGAGGAGATGGGTGGGTCAGATCGCGGAGTCAACATCGAGAAATGAAGACACAGTACTACTTACAACATGCTCGTATGAGCAGGGTACGATTTCAACAGAGGTCCGAGGACTTACGCAGTATGTACAAGCGGAATCCAGAAGCTTGTAGTTTATGGTAGCAACCCACGTCTGCTCCCGATTGAACCCCTCGACGCCTGGCATATACTACTACAGCAGCATTGGCATCGGCAGATAGTTATGTAAGAGACTCACTGGCACTGGCGAAGGTTATTGATCGAGTTCCCTAGAGCGCCTCGAATTGGAGCACCTCTGCAACGATGTCGAAGCAACGGTACTGTTTTCAATGACCGTCAAGCCTAGAACTTTGTAATTTCCAGTCACCGCTTGAAACTTGAAGTGAGGCATGAAGCTGCGGAAATTCAGAAGTCAACCAGTCATGTGCCAGTGAGAAGATGTGATCACGAATCACAGTTGCTGCCTTGAATTTTGCGTAAAGCTTGGCATGCGCAGAGAACAGCATGTATGACTCATGACTCGTCGGGCTTGTGCCCGCTTGAGCAGGACTATCACGACTTCACACAGCTTGGCTACTTGTGTCGAGACGCATCCCACCTGTTAATTTTTAAAACACTGCCTTAGGACGACTGGCACTGGCACGTGTTCTGGGCGCTGGCCTGCCATGATGAATGAGTGGTTGCTAGCCTAAGTCAGGCCGTCATCCTGATTTCCGAGTCATTTCGCACCTACCCTCTTTGACAGCCGCGCACGTCCTCGAGGATGCCTCCTAGGTCCATTCAGAGCTAGAGCCTGAAGGCATGTATCTTCAATTTAAATCATTGCCGCCAAGATCTTCTCGTCTTCATCCACTTCTCATTCTCGTCACATCCTATAGCGGGATACGGACACGGGTCGTCTATCGTCCATCGTTCATGCACCCACTCGCCAGACCAGGAAACATTGAACGGTTTCTGCATCAAATATTCCGCAAAGACTCGATGAACAACCGTTCTTCACCTCAATAGACAGCATGTCGGTCTGAACCTCGTTCCGCCACACACCCTGTTGTAATCAATGCGTCTTTCGCGTGCCAGTCCAGGTCTCCACATTGCTCCGATCAAATTATGCCCGCAGGTCAAGGCGATGATTCATATCTCCGCTTACCTGTGGGCTACCAGGTTATATACCTCAGTTTGTTGACTGTCCGCGCGGCAGCCGGTGCTTCTGTGTTCCCTTCTATCTGTTTCCGTCTCTGTTTACACAATGGATGTGGAACAGACTTCTTCGACTTTCGAAGAATTACCCGTACTGCATAAGGATTTTGGGTTCCTTGTCGTTCCGAAACGACTCAGGTGCTCTGCAGCTCATCCGTTTTACTTTGGACCTTGGTCAAAAATCGTGTTTGCCTCAGGATGTGCATTCAGTTAGTATTCCACTTTTGAAGAGAACCTTTTCTGATCTCCAGAAGCTGTGGCGAATCTATACTACTGCCAACCACTCCTGAGTGCGTCTTCTTTACCTTCCTACACCCTGCCTCACTCAGTGCCGTTTTGATCCGCAGTTCAGATGTCTATTGACTTCCAAACAACATACGCAGACGTATCACAGTAAGTGATTTCATGCAAAGCTGTCCTTGTCTGACTTCCCTTTAGGCTTCCTACGATGTACCAAGCTGGGCACGTCTCGTTACTCCATGTATCAGCCGAAACTGAACATGTCCGGGGAACGACAGATATTGTATTGGGCTGTTTTTCATATCCCCTCTGGGGGACCTTCTCCGGAGACGTCAGTTAATTCTGACGCTCGTGTCCATCACAACATGCCTCTCAGTTGGTTTGGCTCTGTCAACAAGCTTCCTCGTTTTTCAAGCATCCGCATTCCTTCTTGGAGCATTCAACGTTTCCCCTCAGATTCTTATACCCTTTGCCGCAGACTTGGCTTCTCCAGGAGAGCGCGGAGCTGCAGTGTCAGTTTTGCAGTCCGGCGTCATGCTAGGAATATTACTAGCTCGCGTAATAGCCGGGGTTATTGCGTACTTCTTTCACTGGCGCGTGGTGTATTATGTATCCATCGGGGTTCAGGTTATTGTCTTGTGTGGAACATACCTGCTCATACCGGATCAACCGTGCAAAAATCCTGACCTCACTTACTGCGAAATAATTTACACCATGGTCAAGTATCTCGTCACAGAACCAAAGCTCATGCAGGTGGTGTTCGTCAATGTTGCATCCGTTGCGTGCTGGTCTAGCTTTTGGGTGACCCTGACTTTCCTTTTGGGAGGTCCACCTTATTATTACTCAACGTAGGTCCCCTCGCAGTTGTGCTGAACTTGCTGAAACTGAACTCCTAGACTATACATTGGCCTATTCGGTCTCGTAGGCGCCGTGGGTGTGTTAGCAGGGCCTGTACTATTCGGGCGAATCATTAATCGACTTGGCCCTTGGATGTCGTTGCTTGCAACGACCTGTTGTCTTCTCGTCTTCCAAAGCGTTGAGACCGCAGCTGCAGGAATCCACATAGCCGTTGTAGTGGTCTTCTGCATCGGACTTAATGCTCTCCGACAATTCCAAACCGTTGTTCTGCAGACCATCGTCTTTGGGAAAGTCTTTGCTGTTGGATCATTGAATGACGCTGTCTAATCTATGTCCTAACCAGGATCTCGGAAAATGCTCGATCGCGTTTAAATGCTGTCTTGACGCTTTCGGTATGGATGCTAATTTGCATCGAAGATCGTAAATTTTTGCTAATCCTCTCGCATGCTTTGTATAGCTTTCTGGGGGGCAAGCGATGGGCACGTCTGCAGGGTCCCAAGTCTTCTTGACTTATGGCTGGCGTGCTACTTCCGCACTTTCGATGGCGTTTTATGGGTGGCAGTTACTTGTTCTCTTCCTTCGGGGGCCGAACTGCGAGCGATACACGTGGTTTGGTTACGAAGGTGGGCTCACCTATCAGGTGGAGCAAAAGCAAAGTGGTACTGCCACTCCCGCGACTCAAACATCCTCAACATTGCATGTTCCAGCTCAAATCGAGTAGAATGCGAGAACGTTCGATTGTGAAGGAGAGCTGTCAATGATCCCCTTTGTCAAGCTTTGCAAATAGCGACTCTAGACGTTTTATTCCCGGTTGGATGTCAGTGTTTCACTTACAACAACCGTGACGTAGGATTGTTTTCCCATCCATCACTATAGACATAAGTCACATAACTAATTCAAGCTATTGTATGTACATTGTTATCGTACTCTACGACACCCTTTATTTCCCCCACCAGCTAGTAACTTACATGTGGCAGTGCCCGCAATGCTAACTTGAATCTATGATGATTTTGAACTGTTACTTGAGTGACTTCTGGTACATACTAGCTCTAAACCAACCAACCTGCAGTATCTTGAACATTCAACGATGAAGACAAGGCATTATCGACGCCCAAGCAACCTTATCGAACGACAGGTAATGTGCTTCACCAGACAGACTTTTTTTTCTAAATAAACACGCCTTACAATACCCCTTAGCGACGGGTCCTGCGTCAGGACCTTACAATGCAGAGGACTGCTTGATGACATTCTATTAAGTGCCTGTTGATGTGCAAGATTCGCAATCAGAATGGCCCTCAGAGATCTCGACCCCGTCTTACATCCTATCTAGAACATACGGCGTTCGATTGGTCATGGATTCGCGACGCCAGAACGCTGTCATCTACCAGTGGAAGCCTGTTTTGACCCGACTATGGCTGGTTCGATGTCTCATTCTCCTTACCACACGTATCCCATGATCAGCTTACATACCGACATGTAGTCTTTATTGCTCAAATTACCTTTCCGCAGCCACCAAGTCACCTGGTGCTATCTTCCCAAGACGTTTATAAATACGTGCCCTTAGAAGAGGGATGGGGCTCCGTCTCCTCTGCTCCAAGAACAATGTCGACCCCACCTACTGGCGCAATTGCTAGTTCGTCGACAGCAGTTGCAACTGCATTAACCGAGAAAGCGCTAGACATTCGGCATCCTACTTACCGATATAACTTCAGGTTCTTGCCCATCCCCAAACGACTCCGTTATGATCCCGAAAAACCGTTCTACTTCGGCACGTTTCTGAACTTGTTCTTTGGCATTTGTAGCACTCTGGGTGAGCTCAGTCTCTGTCATATATACTGTCGCACACTCATGACACGACAGTTTGTGCCAATCTCTATTATTCCCAACCCATATTGAGTAAGGGCGATCGCGGCCATGGTCGGGCGGTTCTCTAGCTCATGTGCAAATTGTAGTCCAATTATCAAATTCCTTTTCTGTTACCTATGATGAAGTATCAAGGTACCTGACCATGTCCCACATGCACGTGGAAACCCCTGTTGATGTGTCTTGTCAGAATACCCACTCTAGTGCAGGCAGGGTAGGCAGTTTGGCTCTTTGACCTACTCTCACTCACGATAACAGGTATGGAATTGGACTCTTGACTGTTGCTCCGATGGGTGACATGTTACGCCGTCGTGGACTGATCCTACTCCTTGTGTTGTCTTCGACGTCACTCACCATCGGGCTTGCAGTCACATCGAACCTATACGTCTTTGAACTCATCTGTTTCTTGGTCGGGTTCACATCTGTTTCCCCTCAAATATTTCTACCACTCGCAGCAGATTTGGCACCTCCTGAACGCCGTGCATCTGCTATATCCTTGGTAACGTCAGGATTCCTGATGGGCATTCTCATCGCACGGGTTCTTTCCGGCATAGTTGCCAACTTCGTGAGCTGGCGACATGTCTACTGGATGTCGATCGGCATTCAAAGTTTAGTGCTCATCGGGTCATATTTGGTGCTCCCCGACTATCCGGCTAAAAATCGAGAACTTTCGTATTTCAGCATGTTCTGTTCAATGGCCAAACTCATGGTGAAGGAGCCATTGGTGGTTCAGATTGTGCTCGTTACCACTGCTGCCAGTGCCACTTATACGAACTTTTGGGTCACGCTCACCTTCTTGCTCGGTGGGCCCCCATATTACTATTCCACGTGCGTTTTGTTAAAAAAAAGGTTGTACAAGAATGAATGTATGTATGCAGGATTCTAATTGGCCTTTTCGGCCTCTTTGGTCTCATGAGCGTGGTGATCGTGCCATTGATGGGCCGCGTCATTGATAGGCTGCCACCATGGTATGTAGCCCTAGTGGCTACGCTCTCTCTCGCTGCTTTTCAAGCCATTCAGTTAGGAGGTGGAGGGATCAATGTTGCTGCGGTCATCATTACTTGCTTTGGTCTCGATGTTTCCCGGCAGACCCAGCAGGTTACTCTAGCTACGTTGATCTTTAGGTGAGGAGGCTCAGAGTTTTTCTTGGCGTTCTACGAGAACATTTCCATAGAGATCTGATGCTACATACACAGCATCTCGGAAACGGCACGTTCGCGACTGAATTCATTGTTATTATTCGCTGTGCGTCATTCTGACAACGTTCTCACTTCCTAATTCTCCTCCCTTACTTAGACATTCCTTGGGCAAGTGATGGGCACATCTGTGGGCACAGAAGTGTTTGTCAACCACGGCTGGCGGGCAGATGCACTTCTAGTCATGGGGTGGATCATTTGGCAACTTTGCATCCTGCTTTTGAGAGGCCCAAACTGTCCGCGTCAACAATGGATAGGCTGGCAAGGAGGATTTTGGATGAAGACCAAGACTGGGTCGACCGTGACAGCACTACCCAGACAAGCTTCCGACCATGGAAACTTGAACGACTGCGAAAAAGCTGACGTGACCCAGTCGTCAACGTCCGGGTCCTCAGGCACCTCTGTTGATAGATAAACCTAGACGCATCGATGACTTTTTTTGTTCCTGAGGCATAATTTGCACTCCCGCTGCTCCATCTATGCGAATCCTTGGTGCAATATTAATGTCATGTTCTACGGCACTACATTCCTGATGCTTTTCATTCCCTCTAATGAGGAAACATGTACTACATAAACGAGTTCGCCTTGATTGATTTAGATTCACGAGAGATAGCAGATATTCCTGGACCCGAAGGGAACTGGGTACTAATTCACAGTGGGACGCACAACTTGAATGTCAGCCCACCTTGATGCAGTACTACATACCGCATACTCCTTTTGATCGCAGTCCATCCTCACCAAGATCACGGTCTGCACGTAAAAGGTGTTGTAGATGTGAACATAAATTAATCTACTTCCTTACAAGGTATCGGGTGTTGCGACGCAGGTAACGCTCCGTTTTTCGGGGAGCTTGCAAACGCTATCGCTTACCACTGAGGATTTGGTCAGATCACCTATTTGGTCAACTCTCAAAAAATATACATAATACCTGTGACGACGTTCAATTTAGGAAGCTTTCGGGCTAACACCCGAAGCAGGCGCTTTCTGAAACCGGAAGGCTCTGAGGTTGACTTGAGGATGCTGTCGAGACTATATTTGTGACTACACCGAGGTGCTCTCCGCTTAGAAAAAACCTTGCGAGATCGAGCAGATATATATGGACGAGGATACGGACCGGGCCCCGGACTCATCAATCAAGGCGTTTTTGGTGTGTAGAGCTACCTACTCAAGTACTCGGCACCCACTGCACGAGGTGCGTCCTCTTGCGAGCATAACGCGGAGAGTTACATAATTTCCGGGAACTGCATGGGACTCCAGCCACAAGTACTACAGTACTTCGCACACTCGTCATCGAGTCATGAATAGCTTCGCGTAATCACAATGCCTGCTGACCAAGTCCAGTCCTATATCTAGTTCGCCACATTTCCGACACTATTTATGCGTCTGACCTTCCCAGCGAGAGTCTTCCATGGATTCCTCGACCACAGAAACCGAGGTGGGTGCGCCAAATCCAGCACCCCTCGCTAACAAGGTAGGCATCGATGACGCGCTATCATCCGACTTCGGATTCCTCCCAATTCCAAAGAGGCTGCGTTACGACCCCGACAAACCTTTCCATTTCGGACTTGTGCTAAACGCCTCCTTTGGATTTGCTAGTACATTCAGTGCGTTCTCGAACTGTCATGACAGATCCTTCTTGATCTCTTCCAAGCCGTCGCGAATTTATACTATTGTCAACCCTTGTTGAGTATGCGAAGAACATCGAGCATTTTTGTTAGCACTAATCATTGGTGGTTCCAGTCGAATTCTCAAAGTCTTTTGATGTCAACTACAGCGCGGTATCAGTGTAGGCAACTTCACTACTCTTGACAAATACTGCTGAAGGCAAACTACCTTGCAGGGTTCCAACGTTGGTACAGGCAGGGTGAATTATGCTCACAATATACGAACCGGCGCAGTTATCCAATACACTGATCAGATATGCGACAGGCCTCCTTCTGATAACCCCTCTCGGAGATCTAGTCCGCCGACGACAGTTAATTTTGTTGTTGGTGTTAATGTCGACCGCGCTTACCATCGGGCTGAGCATAACTCCCAACCTCCGTGTCTTTGAGGCGTTATGCTTCTTGATTGGTGTTGCTAGCGTCACTCCACAGATTCTCATGCCACTTGCAGCCGATCTAGCTACACCAGAACGCAGAGCATCCGCTCTGTCTGTGGTGTTTTCTGGCCTCTTGCTCGGAATCTTGGTCGCACGCGTGCTTGCAGGGGTCATCGGCAACTTCAACACATGGCGGATAGTCTACTACATGGCCATCGGTGTCCAATGTCTTGTGTTAGTCGGCGCATACTTTGTCCTACCCGATTATCCAGGCAAAAATCGCGACTTGACGTACTTCAAAATTCTGTACACTATGGCCAAATATGCCGTTATGGAACCACTCGTGATACAAACAGCGTTCATCAACTTCGCATCCAGCGCGTGTTTCACCAGTTTCTGGGTTACTTTGACGTTCTTGCTCGGTGGACCACACTACTACTACTCGACGTGGGTAATCATCCATTGCTGGTTTGGTCTGTCTCACGTGATTCATCCACGTTTAGACTTGACATCGGCCTGTTCGGATTTGTGGGCATGCTCGGTGTACTCGCCGGCCCCTTCACGGGCCGACTAATTGACAACCTCGTACCATGGTACGCAACGTTGGTGGCGACGATCATGCTTCTCGTCTTCCAATCTGTGCAAACTGCTGGGGGAGGAATCAATGTGTCGGCGGTCGTCATTGCCTGCTTTGGCCTTGACGTTGCCCGTCAAATGCAGCAAGTGTCGTTGGCGACTGCCGTGTTCAGGTATGTCCCGCTTCTAACGGTGAGTAAACATGATGGCAATGATTATCTCAGCATTTCTGCCGCCGCTCGAGCCCGCCTGAACGCCATTCTCATCCTGTCGGTGAGAGTTCATTTCCACGATACAACGATGGATCGTGCTAACGAACGGTACAGGTCTTCATGGGGCAAGTCATGGGGACCTCAGTTGGGGCAGAAGTATTCGTCCAGTATGGTTGGCGGGCTTGTTCCTTGTTCATGCTGGCGTTGCAAGCTTTTCAACTCGGGATGCTTGTATTGCGGGGACCTCACTGCCCTAGGAGCCACTGGTTTGGTTGGGCGGGCGGTTTTGAGGCTCGCAAAAGTGTGGTAGATGCACGGAAAAGGGACGATACCCCAGAAGTTGCGACCCCAACAGATGAGCCGCAACCAGCCGAGAAAATGGGAGAGGGATTGGTATAACATATTGAATCTAGAGGCGCCGCCAACGCAGCACGATAGAAGCCGGATACCTTGCATTTTTCTGTTGGAGCACGACGTAGATCGTACGTGATGAAATCGGACGACGTCTTTACGAATATGTAGAGTAATAGTTGACCCACACTTGGCCTCGGAACGAAGATAAGCACCATTATAGCTACTGACCTCCTGGAGAGGCTGTGGTTTGTGGGCTAAGAATGATGCAGTCGACCAATAGGGCTAACCTTTGATGGGATCATGGGGTGGGATAAAAGGTGCCTACTCCCATTGACACGACCCCATATTAGGGACGCCCATTATGAACCAGAACACGTGCAGTGGAAACAGATGGATTACCGAACGTCCGGAATAGGCCGTCAGCACGATAAAGATAGGTTGTGAACTGTTGTGACATCAGTACCTCGTTGGAATGTCGACATCGATAAGCTTCGAATGTTCCGTCCGAGAGAGTGGACGTCCACAGCAATGGCACCTTAAGTGAGATACCCCTGGACTACGCGTTATCGAAAACGGCGAGCTTCCCCTTGGTAAGCGAACCTAAAAAGAGTCGAAAGCCGGAGGCATGTCCTTGGTTTAGGCCAGATGTAACGCATAGCACTAAAAGGGGCTAGGCCATCACACCCACGCCACAAGTTCATAGACAGATGAGCGAGATCTCTCAGAGGGACTCGTTCTAACGATTTAGAACGGTTATTGCGATGTCTTGCACGTTCAATAACATGGCATATGGAGGAAAGACATTACCATACTACAAGTGCTCAACGTTCAACCTGAACTCGAGCCCAAGGCAGCAATTCGTCATCTGCAAGCATATATGGATGCTCTTGGATACCACCCTTATCGTCAGACGTCAGAGATAATTTGATAAGGAAGAGAACCTAACGCTTCGCCGTCACCATGTGCCACCACTGCATCCAGGACTTCACTACTGGCGAAATGACCTGCCAAGGGGATCTGTCAATCTCGTTTAGAGATGTGCTTATTGTGGTCCTCTCGGGTGGACAGGCGTCTGACTGTCAGGGAAGACGGATCGGACTGATTACTATGACCTGTCGGTGAATTTTTTTTTCTCCCAACGATTGTTTGATGTGGCAACGACACCCCACCTCAATATTGGCACAGGGTCGCGTTTGTGTGGACGCGAGTATGAATCGTTGGCTCGTATAAATTTGGCGATACGATTTTTGTTGATTAAAGAGATGTTTCATCTCGAAGGCAAACTGATCAAGCAGATCTCGGCGGGGGACTTTGACTGAGATCTATAAAAAGCCCAACGTAAGCATGAAGTACAGTCGACATCCTCATAATGCATAATGCCGGGGCGGGAAATTTTCGATGCATTATCAGGGATATGCAAGACCATGTTTTCCCACGATCCGGTTTACTTTGGTCGGAAAAGGAATGATATAGATCGAGCATCTTATCACAGACCAAAAAAGCTATCTAAAGACATTTGTTTATTTGTGAGGAGTTACCTGACGGCGTAATTTAGCCCGGAAGCAACAAAGATGATCCGGGATAAGACAAGAATTGAGTCTGAATCACCATAATCTTTGAATCGATGATTGCCTGTTCGAGTTGCTCGCACTCAGGCTGATCGATGTTGCATTTCCACGTGTTACTATGGTATGCTTGGGGGATC
>JBBPSV010000251.1:0-24328 GCA_038093795.1 Retiboletus fuscus
ATTTGAGCTGGAACATCTAGATGGAGTTGTTCAAGACAGTTTGCCAGCTCTTGAATGACAGGGCTGGCTGGTCGTTCTGGAACATTTGCTTGTGCCATATTTTCATCTCCCACTGGTTTCAGATTGGATGGATGTTGACCATTTTCATCATTATCATCATGATTGTGTTCTGGTTGGCGGAGGTGCTCTGGAAGTAAACCCTTCCACTGTCCCTCAACAGTAGGGTCATTCCATGGAGCTGCTTCTGCTTCCGGAATGGTTCTGGTTTCATTGAATGTGACATGTTGGCTGGAGATGATGGTTCGATGTTCTATGTCGAGAAGCTTGTAAGCCTGTTGTCCATATGTGTATCCAATCATGATGCACTTTCTTCCATGAGATTGGAACTTTCCTCCACGTTGTTCCTTTGGTGTGTAGGCATATGCAGGACAGCCAAAAGGTCGGAAGAAAGTGGGGTCAACATTTCGGTTGAAGAAGACTTTATATGGAACCTTTCCATCAATTCCGGAGGCTGGGCTTCATGCAGTAACATAGGCAGCAGTGGCCATTGCATCAGCCCAGAAAGACTTTTGGAAGCTTTGACTCCTCGAGCATTGTGTTTGCAAGTGTAGATAGTGTTTGGTTCATTCGTTCAGCTAAGCCATTTTGCTCTGGAGTATATGGAGCAGAGGTTTCATGAACCGTTCCATCAGTTTGGAGTTGATCTCAGAATGCCTTGTTGACATATTCAGTTCCTCCATCACTGCGAATGAATTTCACATAAGATTCTGAAAAGTCTTCCCATCCTACTTCCATCCAGAAGAGAGTTTGGACATCCTTTTTCCATTGGTTGTAAATTTGTAGTGCTTCATTTTTGTGTTTCATGAAGTATACCCAGGGAAAACAGCTGAAATCATCTACAATGACAAGCCAGAATCTGTATCCTTCCTGGGATCTTGGAGTCACAGGGCCTCCAACATCCGTATGGATCATCTCAAGTGGTTGAGTGGTGTGAGGTCCTTCCTGAAGGTCAAAAGGTAGCTTCTTCATCTTTCCAAGGACACATGCTTCACAGAATGTGGGTGTGCCAACAAGTGTGTCTATTCCCTGGAGTTGTCCTGATTTCACCATTTGTTGAATTTGGTTTATAGAGATATGGCCCATGCGCCAGTGCAAGAGATTTATGTCCATAGTGGAATATGCAGCCTCCTTTTGGTTTTCTGGGGTAACTCTAGCATGATACAGTCCATTTTTGTGGGCAGCAACAAGTATGGTGTTCCGGCCCTTCGGAACATAGCACATATCAGAACCAGCTGGAAAGGCTGTGGAAAGACCAGCAGAGGCAAGTTGGTTGACTGAGATGAGGGAAATTCGGAATTCCAGAATGAGAAGGACATTAGATAGAACTATTTCATAATTGGTTCCAGAGGTTTGTGAGATGAGTGGTACAGTTCCTATTCCTATTGCCATGGTATTTGAGTTGTCTCCAAGGGTTACTGGGCAAGAAGGATGTAGTGGTCGGAATGTTCGGAACCATGAGCGATGGGGAACAATGTGTGATGATGCTCCAGAGTCAATGATTAGTGTGTTTCTCCCACTGGTCTCAGGTTCAGACAACAGGTAGGCGTGAATGCATTCCATTGCAGAGTGGGATACATGTTCATTAGCTATGTTTGCAGTTTCTGGAAGATCCGGAATGCTCTCTGCCACATTTGCCTTATTCTTATCCTTGTCTGGCTTCCTAAATCCACCTTTCCTCAACTCAGCGACCCACTTCTTGTAGGTATTGTAGTCACTGGTGTTGTGAGTGGTGGAAAGATGGTGCTCACACCGGCTCGAGGCATTTTGAGGGCAGGAAGAAAGTTTGGAAGTGTCAGCTTGGGAAGCTTTCATGGTAGACTCGGAATGGCCAGAAGGGTATAGTTGGGAGTCCTCAGCAGTGATGCGTGTTTCTATGGAGTTGAAGGTGAGTTTGCTTTCTTCCACCATGTTCACAACTGAGGATTTGAACATTTCCCATTCTGGAGTTTTCGGAAGGGAATTGAGTAGGATGAAAGAGAGGACTTTGTCGTTGACAGAGAATTTCATCCCAGCAAGGCAGGATTCGACAGTTCAGAGGGTAGAGATATGTTCAGAGACAGCAGATGTCCCATCCCATGTGCTACTGAAGAGTTGTTGGAAAAGGTAGAAGGCGGAGGAGATGTTTGGAGTTTCGTGAAGTTTCATGAGAGCATTGAAGAGTGTCTTGGCGCTGGTCTCATTTCGTGTTTTCATGAGGAGGGCATCTGAGATGCACAGCTGGATAATGCCGTGAGCCTTCTCATCATGTTCCTGCCATTGCCGAACATCAGAGACAGTAATGAGGGCTGACACGACCGGCTGTACGTCAGTCCCAGTAATGATGCCAAAAACTTTTTCAGCCTGGAGTTTTGCTGAGATCCGAACCTTCCAGATTTTGTAATTGTTTGGTCCAGTGAGGATTTCTTCTGCACAGACAGTGTCTGAGGGAGACATGGTGCAGGTGAAGAGTGAGTTCGAGATGAACTGGAAGTGAGTTCTGAAGAGAACTAATGTGTACTGAGGGATGTGCGAGATGGAATTGAGTCGTTTCTGAGTACTACCGTCAGCTTGCACTAACAGGGCTCATAACCTGACAGAATCTAGGAGAAGGCTAGGAGAAGGCAGGAGTTGCCCAATACTATAGTACATTAGCTAGGAATGAAAAACTAAGTGAAAAGTAACTCACCTCAGCCACTGCCTAAGATGGGTGAAAATGACTGAGGTACTAGTGAGTAGGGTAAGTGTATATATACTATGGGCAGAGGTACACTCGTATTATGTTACCAGCAATGAGTCTAAAAGAAGACTAGAAGATATGACAATGATGCTGTAAGCAGAGTCTAAAAGGTTAAGCGGATATGAAAGTCATACAACTATAATGGTTCTGAAGGTTCCACTCTTCCGAGTCAGAAAGAGCGTGGGAAAAATCTCGGGACTGGTTCTGGAACAGTGTTCCTGGAACCTGGTGCTTCTGAGTCTGGAAGAGCGCAGGAAAGTTCCAGAAGTGGTTCTGGAACAGTGGAACTTGGAAGTGCTGAAACTGTGTGACTTTAAGGTTGGATATTGTCAAGGAGGCCGAGGGAGTGGATCCTGAGGTGGAGCTGAGGTGGGTGTAGTGGGCAAGGTCCCGGAGGTAGCGATCCAAGTTGTGCATAAACTCCAACATTCCAAGCTGGTAGAATGCTAGGAGGAGGTTGGTCTCCAGTTCCATCTGAATATAGGACAGGGTATGGTTGCGGAAGGTAGCATTGGCATCAGAGGAGGTGGAGGGGGTGCACACAAGGGCAGTGAGTCGGGCTACCTGGAGGGTGGCGAGATAGAGGGAATGGAGTGCCGACCCATAGTCAAGGTGTGCTCCAATGGGAATGGCATACCTGGGGTCCCGGAGGAAATGGAGGAGAGTATGGGACTCGGCATCTGTGGGGAGATCAGGGCGGACTCAATGGGCGTGTTCAGGGAGGTCTATGGATTCAATGGTGCCAAGATAGGTGGCAAGGCGAACAGGGGGTTCTGCAAGCTCGGGAATAGAGATAGTGGGTCGGCTCCCCCAGCCCAGGGTGGCGACACGAGAAGTGGGAGATGAGGTGTCGTCGACGATCATGGCACTGGGGTTTAGAACAGAAGGAGGCATATGGTAGGAAGGAGAAGAAGAAATACTTGAGATGCTAGGAGGCATAGAATGAGGAGTAGAAATGCTAGGCTGAGGAGTTAGATTGGAGTGAACCTCTCTGTCAGAATAGTCAGAGAGGGTGAGAGAAGTGACAGAATCAAGGACAGAATCAGTAACAGATTCGGGAGGCGGTGGATTAATGCGTCGGGGAGGGACAAGGAGGATGAGTTTGGGAACATCAGAGCAGGGCATGGTATGGTAGAAGATTCTGTAGGTGGGTTGTTAAGCGGACTAAGGAGGGAAGTCCTTAGGCTGATGCTTCTTATAGGTGGCCAGGAGGAGTTTGGAATTCTTCAAATTCCACTCAGGCTCCCAGGAATCGTCTTCTACCAAGTATCCTTTCCAGTGGATCAGGAAGCACCATCAGGAGGGTGGTCCCTGATGACAGAGAATGTGGTCCACGAGGTATTCCTCTTCTGGGCCTACGTGGTCAGGAGGGGGTCAGGGAAAGTTTGGGCTGTGGACAGAAGTTTCCTTGGCAGGGGAGAGAAGGGAGGCGTGGAAAACGGGGTGGATTTTCCAAGTTTTGGGGAGGCATAGTCAGTAGGTGATAGGGGAGAGAACCTTAATGATTTCAAATGGTCCTTCATGTTTCGGAAGGAACTTGGGGTCCTTCCAAAAGCGGTGGAGGTTCCTGGCTTCCAACCAGACTTTATCTCCCAAGGCAAAGGGCTTGAAGTGTTGTTGGGTTCGAGAGGCCATAGTCGCTCTAGCAAGTTTGTGGGCCACTCAGGCTTCATCCCTAGCTTTAGTGAGCTGGGACAAGCGGAGTTCTACTGCAGGTAGGTTGGAGGATGAGAGGACAGAGGGAAGAGATTTAGGTTCATAGCCCATTTGGAGGAAGAACGGGGATTAATTGGTAACAGAGTGGGGACGGTGGTTATGGGCAAGTTCGGTGAAGGTTAAGAGCTCAGTCCATGAGGTGGGATTATCCCCGCAGAAGATCTGGAGATAAGTTCTGAGCTCCTGGTTGGTTCATTCCGTTTGTCCATTGATCTGCAGATGATAAGCGGTGGACAGACGGGGGTCATAGTTCAGGATTCTTCCCATTTCTTTGGCAAATGCCAAGGCGAATTGGGGTCCCCTGTCAGAGATGACTTGATCGAAGAGCCCAAAATGGTGGTAAACCTTATGGAAGTAAAGGGAGGTGACATTGGCAGCCGAAGCAGATTTGGTGGTTGGGCAAAATATTGCTCCCTTGAAGGCTTGATCCACCCAAATGACTATAGAGTCCTTCCCCTCAGAGACTGGGAGGTCGGTGATTAAGTCGACCGATATGTCCTGGAAAGGATAGGATGCGGAGGTAGTGATGGGGGTTAAAGGCGGGACACCGGGATGAGTATTGGACTTGCACTGCTGGCAAACCACACATTCCTCTACATAGTTTCAGACAAAGGATGCTAGGCTGGGCCACCAGAACTCCACAGAAACGAGTTGGCAAGTTTTGAGGTATCCGGGGTGTCCGGCAGTCTCATGATCGTGGCATCTCTGCAAAATTTCATGTCGGAGATCTCTGTCTGGGGGAATGTATATGCAGTCCTGATAAGTGAGTATTCCCTCCCGATTTTGCCAGTTGGAGAGCCGGGAACAGAATGCTGCAGGGATGTTTTTGTCTATGGCTTGGAGTGAGGTCAAGGCAAACGGGTCAGTGGCTGAGGCCGAGCAGATCTTTGTGGAGAGGGCAACGTCAATGACATTGATGAAGAGGGATGGAGGGAGTAGGGTTACAAGGGAATTGTCTGATGCATCCTTTGGGAAGTGGTCTGCATGTCAGGAGAGGGCATCGGGACCGGTAAGTTGGGATCCCAGTACATGGATCAATTTGAGGTCAAAATCGGCTAGGTCAAGTAACCAACAAGCTTGTCATCGGTTCAGGATATGGGGTTCTCAGAAGTAGGTGAGGTTCTTGTGATTGGTGAACACTCGAACCTGGTGAGGGGATCCTCACAGGTAATGGGACCAGGCTTTGAGTGCTCGGAGCACAGCCAGGAGTTCTCGGTCATGGATGTCATAGTTCTGCTGGATGGAGTCAAAACTTTGGGAGAGGTAGGAGCAGGGGTGCCATTCGCCATTGGGATCCGCTTGGAGGAGAATTCCCCCAGAGGCATAGAGGAAGGCGTCAGTGGCAATAGCAAAGGGGGCAGAGAGGTCTGGGACTCGGAGAACCGGCTGGGAAGCGAACCGTGTTTTAAGTAGGTCAAATGTGGATTGGCAAGGGTCGTTCCATAACCAGGTAGTAGTCTTCTTTGTGAGGTCGATGAGGGGTCGGGCAATGGTGGAGTAGTTGGGGATGAATCGTCGGTAAAAGTTGGTGAAACCTAGGAAAGATCGGACCTCCTTTACAGAGGTGGGAGTGGGCCAGTGGGCGATTCCATCCAATTTGGTGGGGTCCATGGCAATCTCATCTGGGCAGATAATCATCCCAAGGTATTCAACTTCATTTCAATCAAAGAAGCACTTTTCGGGCTTCAAATGAAGGTGGAGTTCCTCCATCCACTGCAACACTTGGTGGGTTCACTCCGTGTGGGTTTGTTGGTCTGGGGAGAAGATGAGGAGGTTGTCCATATAAATGAATAACCACCCTTTTGCAATGAGATCTCAGAATGAGTCATTCATGAATCTTTGGAATGTGGGGGAAAAGTTTGTTAGCCCAAAGAACATGACATTGGGTTCGAACAGCCCTTGGTGCATGATGAAGGCAGCCTTCCACTGGTCGCCTTCCTTAATGCAAACATTGTTGTACCCCCATCGAACATCCATTTTGGTGAACACTTTCGCCCCCTGGATCCAGTCCATGAAGTTCTGGAGGAGGGGAAGAGGATAAGCATCTTGAACTGTTTGTTCATTCAGGCGTCGGTAATCCTGGCAGGGGTGTAGACCAGGTTTCTGCCCAGGTTGAGCTTTCTTTTTAATGAAGAAGAAGGGGCAGGCCTGAGGGGATTTTGAGGGGGAGATTTTGCCCGAGGCTAAGTTTTCATTGATGAACTTGTTCGTAGCTTGTTGTTTGTTGGCTAAGAGGGGATAGATCTTGGCAATGTGAGGGACAAAGTTCTCCTTAAGGTTAATGGCATGGTCATAGGGGCAAGATGGAGGGAGTATGTTTGCGGCTTCTTTAGCAAAAACATCCTTATATTTGATGTACTCCTCTGGAAGAGGAGAGGCTACAGGTGCTTCAGGGGAAAGTGCGAGACTGGATGCAATGGAGAGATGAGAAATAACTGGGGCTGGGATAAATCGTGAGCTGCATCGGATAATCTGATTGATGGTGTATTGGCTGTGGGCTCAGGTCAGAAAGTCACATTCGTCTTCCCACCCATTGTAGGAGCTTGGACTTGTCAGTGGCTTCAGCAATTTGGAGTGTCTTCTTTACCCAGTTGATGGTAGGGTTGGTCTTTTGGAGCCACGGGATCCCAAGGAATAAATTATCCTTGCTCAGGTGCATGATGTGGCAGGAGATCCAGTGAACCAATCCTTCGGTTAATATGAAGAGGTTAGCAACGTATCAGATGGTTCCCTTGTTGTTGACAGTTCCATCGGCATTCTTGGCATAGACCAGGTGGTTGAGTTTGGTTAGGGGAATTTTGTGTTTCTTGGCAAAGCCCCAATCAATACAACAGACATCAGCTCCGCTATCAACTAAGGCTCGGGTGTCAACGGTTTGCAGGGTATGTAAGGGAATGATAACTTGTACTGGAATTTGCATAGATTTTGTAGTAGAAGTTACAAGTACTGAGGCACTAGGGGACATAGACGTTGGAGCAGGTCCCCGCTTTAAAAATCCTGGGAAAAGGAGACTCTTCTGACAGCCAGCCCATCCTCGTCTTCATCGGCATCGTTGGGAATTTCTTCTAGCTTTGGGAGATCCGAGGTAGCGACTACTTTGACCGCGGGTTTCTTGCCCTTGGAGAATTTCAGACAATTAGTAGAGAGGTGTCCTCCTTCCCAGCAATGGAAGCAAAGGTTATTTTCGATACAACGTTTGCGCTCAGCAGGAGTTAGCTTAGGAATGGGGGTGGTTTGTACAATGTCCACCTCCATGGTGTCTGGGTCAGGGGCAGCCAATTTAGGAGTGGAGGGGATACCATGAAAAGCCTTTCCACTTCCTCATTTCGCGAGATCTCTAGCCCGCTCCTTCATGGCTGCGAAGTGAGCGGCCTTGGTGTACCAGTCCTCAATCTTATCTGGAGGGGTTTCCATGCTTTGAATTTTCCACATAAGGGGTTCTGGGATCCCGATGGCATAATAGCTAATGAGCACATTGGCGTTGGTGACCTTGGAGATGGCAATGTGGTTTTGGAAGCGAGCCGTATACTCGGTAAGAGAAGGGGAGTAGTCCCCATGCTTGTTCTTGACCATTTTGGTCGTGGTGAGCCAGTGTAGGCTGGAGGCAATGGTGTCCTTTTGGACGAAGGATTTCGAGAAAGAGTTGCAGAAGTCAGCGAAGGTTCCCAGGTTGAGTGTGGCCTGGGTGAGGATCTTTTGTCTAAAAGTAGTGGCCCAGACTTTGGCTGATCCCTTCTTCATGAAGGACAGAGCGTATGCTACCTTCTTGGCATCAGTGTCGTATACCTCAGAGTTTACAGCTAGGTAAAAGGTGACAGTCCCTAGCCAATCCTCGGCTTTGGCAAATGATCCATCGAAGTCTTCAGGGGTCCCAAGATGGAGCTCAGTGGATTTAGTTGTAGCAGCTGCCAGTATTGTAGGTTGGGGAGGGGTAGCTGCTGGTGGTGGATAGGAGAGAGGAAATCCTCCAAAAGGTGGGTTACGGGCTTGGGGGGTTGGTGAGGGTGGGGTTGGTTCCCTGGGAATGGTAAGCCCAGAGGAGAACTGATGTCGAAGGGTGAGCTCCTCTTCAGGTCCAAAGAGAGTGTCAAGGTCTAGGTCCAGGTTGGTATCCAGGGAGGATGCAGTGTCTTGGGGGGCTTCCGACTCAGATAGGTCGGTAGGCGGGGGTTCTTGTGGTCTAGACCAACGAGGATCAATGGTGGGGCACTGAGATGCAATGGTGGTTCAAGGATTCGAGGGATCTGCTCATGAAGAGCATGCTCGAGAATCAGGGGGTAGTGGAGCTACAGTGGAGGTAGTCCACACAAGACAGAAGCTTGATCTTTTGTTATGCTTTGCTGTGGGCTAGGCGTGATCTCAAAGAAGTCAAGTGGATTGGGAGTCGGAAGCTTGGACGACGTGAAGAACCTCTAGCCATGGTGCTACTAGAGGGCTGCCCTTGCTTTGAGAGTGAAGGGTGGACAAGGATTGAGGCGGGGGAATCTGACAAAGTCGGCAAGAACTCGTTAGATTGAGAAGATCAAGCTTGGAGTTACAGGTCGAGTACTATGGTTTAAATAGGCAAGCCATGGTAATGAAATAGAACAGAATAGAACATCAAGGAATGGGGATGAGTCAGGCATAGAACTAGGTAGAATGCTGAGGAACAAAGGTGAGTCAGCATGTACAAGGTTCAGAAGCCAAAGGAACATTTAAGAATGTATGAGTAATATAGTGGTAAAAGATGTCATCGGGCGGGGCTCGAACAGCAAGACAACAGGGTACAAGGCGAGAGGTGAGCATAAGGGAAAGGAAAAATGTAACATTATGCACCTTACTCATTCATGAGATAAGAGGTATTTACACCATTGGTTGGCTTACTGATACTACTGCAGATTACTCATAAGCCATTACCTATCCACTTACTGATCACTCACATGATCAGATATATATAGGAGATACATATACAAGTACAAATACTTCTATACCCTATATAAGATGAGGCCTTTCACCCATCTTTAATAAGAACATTTTACCTCTCTTTGTTCTAACTCCCACCTGAGTTATCTCTCAAAGACTTGACTACTACCCATAGTCCTCTATCTGGTGAGTTCTTCCACCAGAGACCTCCCTTTGCCCAACTGCACTATCAGGGTTATTCCTGATAGGTTATGAGCCCCACTTGACTTAAGTGGAGAGTCCATCACTTGGATACCTCGATGCCTCTCTTTTTTGTCTTGTGCTCAGGACCCTGGGTAGTTACTGAGATTGCCACTATTTGGCACACTATTCTGTGTCCTTTCCCTCAGTTGAGCCTACCTCTGGTAGAGAAGGACAATGATGTCCATGACTCAACAGAGTCTTTCTTTTGTAAAGACTCTTGACTGGTTTCCCCTGGAGTACCCTATTGCCTTCCATGCCCTATCTGCCAAATGTTCCTGGAAATGGGACAATACTGTCCCCATCCAGACCTTGCCACCACCATTCTTCATTGAGGACAAGGGATTGCTCAAGAAGAGCACTATTGTCAATCCTTCTTGAAGATTCAGACTATACATTCTAAAGTCCCTCTCATATCTTCTATTCCTTGCCCTCTTATGAGGAGAGCCCATTGAACAATAGTAATACCTCCATGAAGAATTCCTCCTACTAGAAGTCTACCTCACCTTCCACTCTCAGAATCTGGACTTAGGTCCAATGATAACTTTCTGGATATCAACTAGAAAGTTGACTCTAGAAAACACTGGCTGGGCTTGGCCCCCCAAGAAATATTCTGACCTCTATCCTTTGACCTCTACCATCACAACCTCTTCCATTCTGATCCTAGATACATTGCTCAATGACACTTACAGCACAGGATCAAGAATGCTCAGACTCCCAAAGAACCTGATGCCATATATGACATCCTTAGAGGAAAAGATGTTGGAAGAGGACCTTGAAGAGCTCATAAGGAAGGTGAATGAAGAAGAAGGGCTGGTTCACCTTATTGACCACTTGGCACAGACCCCTCTTCCTTCTTGTTGGCCTTTACCCTACTGAACTGGCAAAACTGAATGTCTATATACCAGTGATATGCTTCATCCCTACTCCTCTTTTATTTGTCTTCTTGGTTACTTTCACAATACCACCATTCTTCCATACTACTCATGTGATCTTTACAAAATCTGTGTACAGGAAGGCATCATTTTGAATGAATATATTCAAAATCTGCATTACTTTGTGAGATTGTTCTTTGACTTGTTCAAAGAACATGCCTTCTTGCTGATGCCTTTATGGTATTGAGACCAATCATTACACAGAAAAGATCCATATGAATGGAAGAATGAGAGACAAAGACATTGGATGGAAGAGGATATAGGAGATTGCCAGACCAGGAGGAGATTGTGGTTTGAGGAGAACTACAAATGCAGAGATAGGAGGGTTGCTGGCACCAACCCTTCTTGGCAGGGAACAGGGATAAATGCTCCACTAGGAACGAGAGGGAAAGCTCCTACTTCTTTCTGTTTTCTCAAACATCTTCTTGAAAACTTTATTGACAATCCTTTCTCAGATCTCCGTCATTTCTAAGAAATGTCTCTCCCTACCTCCGACTTCAAGATCGACAATGCTTTCCTGACCAAGATTGAAACTCTCACTGGTCAGAGAAACTATCCCATCTGGTGCACTTATATGTCTTCCATGTTCCAAGCCTATGGCATATGGGGTATAGTAGATGGCACCAAGACCTATGCTGGCATTACTGCCACTGGTGCTGATCTACTCAAGGAACAAGAGATCTGGTGACACTTCGATTGATGAATCCTGGGAATCATGTCTTCCTTCATCAACAATTCCCTCATCTCTCATGTCAACTATGAGTGGACAGATCTCATCACCTATCCCTCCATTTCCAAAGCTTTCTGGGACAAGATGAAAGCTCTCTTCAGTACTGCTGGAGTTCCTAGACAGTTTCAAATCTTCTAGAAGACCCTTTGCCATTGCATCAATATGAGCAATGTTGACCCTGGCATCAACAACATGATGCAAGATTTTGCAGATATGCAACATGCAGGTCTAGACTTATTCCAAAATCTTTGTGCCATGTTGCTCCTAGCAGCTATACTGGACAAGTACTCCCATCTCCAATCCACTGTCTGTCATACTACCAAAGACACTGACCTCAATGCTGAACTAGCTGCTACCAAAATTAGACAAGAAGCAGCACTTCACAAGACTCACTCTCATCCCCTCCAATCTTATATCTCTGAGATACAGAATCCTCAGCCTTCCTCTTCTGTTAACAGGACTGATGTGATTCAATACGGTCCTCCACCTAATCAGTGGAGGAACCAGACCAACCCTAACCAGGGATTGTCAAACCCACAAGGCTCTTCGGACCCTACTAGGCTGAAGAAGAAACAGACTTTTAAGTCTAAACATCCTGATGCAAACTAGAACAGATCTTGGTTTGAAAAGAGGCAGGATAAGAAAGGAAAGGGACAACAAGTGAATGAAGTATTGTTCACTAATGAGGTAACCATGACTAACATGACTGACATGTACTCTGTCAGTCAGGATCTTGTACAACAAGATCAGTATGAAGACCCCACTGATCATTTCATTGATCATGTGGAGGTCACACCGGAAATGGAGTATGATGAAGAAGACTTCAGTTCCACCATTGCTGTGGCTGGATGGAATGATGAAGACAATGGGATGGATATAGCTGGACTCTTGTCCATGCCCTTTTGATCCAGTTCAATCAGAGAATGCCCCTTCTGATCTGAACATTGGACCTCCTTAGGGGCAGAAGAAGATATTGCGGAAGTCAAAGAAGAACAAGGTATCTTTGCCTTGGGAGGATTGGTTTCTAATTGAGACCATTTCAACAACATAAACAAGTTGGATCATATCCAGGACCTACTCCCTACTTCCTCAAAGGAATTAGCCATGGAATACCCATAAGACCCAGGAGTAGTTTACCCAGAGCATGGCTTACCACCATCACACCTTGTGTACAGATATGATGAATCTGAATTTACTTTTGACTTGTATCATGGCACTTTCATGCTAGGAGGAGATTCTGAAGCAACTTTTGCCTCCAGACATTGGATGTGTTACGGTTCAATTTCTATGAAGTCAATTTTCATCTTACATGCTAAGTCTCTTAACTTATCTCTTATCTTTTCATCTTATCCTTATCATGTCAACGTTTGACATCTTATCATGGACTCTCTTTGTTTACCCTTATTGACATTATTATAGAGTTCACTATATCTTAGATCTCTTCATCTCCACACTGTGCATGGCTATGCACATCACCTTCCTTTTCACATTATATCTTCTTTCATTTCCTTTATGCTTCTCTTCCATTTCATACCTGTGCACTGCTGTGCATTGCCCATCATGCTTCTCTTTAATCTCCACTTCATAGCCTTATGCCATATGTTTTCCTCATGCTTTGCTATGCTGCCACATACTATATCCTTATATAGCTTAATTACTTAAACATGTACAAATAACTTACTATAGTATAAAAGACCAGAAGCCAAGCTGGCTAACACCAGTCTTGTTCTTCTGGAGAGTTCCCCAATTGCCTACTTGAGATTCTGTATAGGATTGACACCAGTCAGACTTTGGCCTAGTCCTCCCATTAGGCATACTCCCCTTCGGAGCTTAGGTGCTCTATGCTAGGGTGACTACGTTTATTCCACCTTCACTCTAGCCCAGTATAAAGGCACTACGATGTTTGCGACCTAGTCCATCCCCTCACAATGACCACTCAGTGCTAGACGCTTTGGGTTGTTTCAGGATGATTGACTCTGGATGTATGGATCATCTGTCACCTTTTGATAATGATTTCGTTCATCTAGGCAATCAAGTCCAACATGCCGCTGTTACCAATGGCAAGACTGTACCCATGTAGGGACCAGGCAAAGTTATTGTTTGTCAAAACCAAAGGACACCTCTCGTCCTTGAAGAAGTATGATATGCACCTAGCACTGCCCACAGACTTTTGTCTGTACCCACACTAGCCAAAAATGGCTTCAAGTGTGAGATAGATGATAAGCATTCCAGTATTTGGAATGTGAAAGGAGACTTGGTTTTGCAGGCATCTGCCTTGAATCCAAGTAACAATCTTCATTGGATTCAGTCTGAACAGATTACTCCAGAGAAGAGCATTATATCTACCTTTGCCAAGGAAGATTCCTATCATCTCTGGCACTAATGATTTGGCCATACCTCAAAGAATGTGCTTCATCAAGCCCCTTCTTCTGTCACTGGCCTTCCTACTGTCAATATTCCCTTGAGCACTCCACCTTGCAAGGGTTGTTCTCTTGGTAAGATGCATGATCGCACTTATAGTCATCCACTGGAACTGGTTCACACTGATCTGGTGGGGCCTATACCCACTGAGCCTCATTCCAGGGCTCACTACATACTCTCTTTTATAGATGACCATTTGGGTTATGCACTTGTTGCTTTCATATGCAACAAAGATGCTGTTTTCCAGCACTTTACTCACATGGTTACATGGGCAGAGAACCAAACTGGCCACTTGCTCACCTCTGTATGTTCAGATTGTGGTAGGGAATATATGGGGAAGAAACTTCAATTGTTCTTCACTACCAGGGGTGTTACCCATTACACCTCTGCTCCTCATACTCCCCAGCAGAATGGACGTGCTGAGAGATTTAATCAGACCTTGCTTGAGAAAGTAGGGGCCATCCGACACCATGCCTGTCTGCCTGACTCATTCTGACAAGACGCTGTTGAAACTGCATTGCATATCTAACTGATGCATCATCTTACTTGGAAGACACCCATTGAATGATTCAATAGAGATAAACCTGATGTCTCCTACTTCAGAGTATTTGGTTGTCTCACTTATGTGTTCATTTCATCTGAACAGTGACAGAATAAACTCTCTCCCAAGTCTGAGGAAATGACATTTATAGGATATGAATCAAACACTAAAGGATACCGATTCTGGTCTAAATCCAGACATCAAGTCTTTATATCCTCTACTGCCATATTTGATGAGGATATCTTTCCTCATTGTTCCAAAAATCTTGTTGACAGACCACCCCCTATTCCAATCGAACAGGAACTAGCATCTGATGATCTTGATGACATAGAGGAAGTACAAGAAAGGAATCTGGACCCTTCTAATGCTCCTCAAGGTTACGTCGTATCACTACCACTACCTGTGGATGATCACTTACAACCATTCCACCACTCAAATGATAGGCAACCATCTCAAGATGCAACACCATGGAGATTTCCTGAGGAATTAGGTTCTCCAGCACTGTTGCCATCACCTCCACCTCGTTCAACTCCATCACCTCCATCTTCTCCTAAAGTTACTTCACCCTTTTGCCCTCCTACTAAACATGGTCAATCCAAAACTGGTCACAGGAGCAAAATAGTGGATCAACATCAGCATAAGTGACATATGTTACCTCCTCTACCTTCATCTGATGATGAAGAGACAGAACCTATAGGAGAGACTTTGCCTTATGTTTGGTTACCTCCGAAACAACACTCTGATGAAACTCTACAAGAGTTTCATTCTTGCCCTCATCAACACCATCCTACAAGGGATGAGAGGTCTACCTATAGACCACCTGTTGAACAGAGGAGATCTGCTCATGTTCCTATGTCAAGGATTCTACCTGACAATACATATGGGAACAGACCTGCTATTGAAATTGAGTGAGATCTCCAGAGAGGCCTGGATCCAATCCAGGAGGAGTCACCTACTACGGAACCTATGCCTGTTGATCAGGTACCTATTAATCAAGAAGAAGATCTGGGCCAGATCTATTCTGCCCAATGAATTTGACATCATCTAATGATGGCAGTTGAACCATTGATGGAACCTATACCTAACCAGTATAGAGATGTTCTGAAACTCTCTAGTCCAGAACAAATTCCATGGAGAGATGCCATGAAGGATGAAATGAAATCCTTACATGAGAGAAACATCTGGAAATTGGTTGATCTTCCCAAAGATTGTAAATCCCTCAAAGGGAGATGGGTATTTGCTAGGAAGTCTGATGGTCACTTCAAAGCATGCTTTGTTTTGAAAGGCTTCACTCAAATTCCTGATGTTGACTACACTGAAATCTATGCACCCACTGCAAAGTTTGAGACATTCTGAGCTGCCATGTCAGAAGCTGTAAAATCCAAGATGAAAGTTCTCTGTATTGATGTCAAGACTGCCTTCCTCAATGGAATGCTCAGAGAAACTATTTACATGGAACAGCCTGAAGGATTCATAGTCAAAGGTCAAGAGAAGAAGGTCTGTTGTCTGCTTAGAGCCATTTATGGTTTCAAGCAAGCTGCACTCGAATGGAATAAAGAGTTGCACAAATCACTCCAGGAGATGGGCTTCGCCTGTTCAACTTCAGACCCTGGACTATATTTTAAATCCATTGGTGAAGCAATCATTTTATTTTTGATATATGTTGATGATGGTCTTTTTATTGGTAATGATACCAAGCCACTCCTTGAACATAAAAAGAAGTTAATGAAACAATGGGAATGTCATGACCTTGGAGAAGCTAAAGAGTATTTGGGCATCAGGATAACGTATGACCAGAAAGGTTCTATGATCCTTGACCAAACCCGCTATGCAGAGAAAGTTATCAAACGATTTGGTCAGGAGAATTGTAAACCGGTCTATACTCCTCTACCCACCAGATACAATCCAAGACCAAACCAAGGTCTAGTCACAACTCCTGCTCTTCAAAGTCTCTATCAGTTGATCATTGGATCACTGTTATTTATCATGCTGGGAACAAGACCAGACCTAGCCTTTGTGGTTATCAAGATATCACAGTTCTCTTCCAATCCTTTGGAAGAACATCTGTTGAAACTCATGCATGTCGTGAAGTACCTTTCAACGATGAAAGATCTTTGTATCAAATATTCTGTGACCAATAATCAGTTTGGACTGATAGTCTATTCTGATACTGGTTGGGCTGGAAACATTGAAACATCTCACTCCACCACTGGCTATGTCATATTTAATGCAAATGGTCCTATTTCCTGGCTATCTAGGAGACAGAAGAGAGTTTGACTTTCCTCCACCAAAGCAGAGTTTTGTGGAATAACTGAAGCTGCTAGACAAGCTGCTTGGCTTTGAAACGTCTATGAAGAGATTGGTTTCTGTTAAGACTGAGTTGGATGGTTGAAGATAGACTGGTCCGAGCTTCTCTGAAGACCAATCTAGGTCTGAACTTCCTAATTCAGAAGTCCGAGATTTTGGACTTGAAGGGACTTGGCTTCAGCGACTCGGGTTGGAGCGCTGTGCCCTTGCTGTGGTCTCAGGTCCCAGTATTTCAGAGGGTCGAAGTTCAGAGTGGATTCTTAACATTATAAACAACATCAAGGAGGAGATTCAGAGAGTGGACTGAGGTTGTTAATCTAAGTCAATATTTGGACTAAAGAATACATGTGTATCTACAAGATTTATATATGAAGAAAGAGAACAGCATTAGTATTGGATTTGTAAGTAGTTCAGAAGTCCAGATGTTCGAAGACCGGAGCTGTGTTTGTAAGTGAGACACAGGTTCGGACAAGAATGTAAAGCGAGACTAACACAAAAGGAGATAGAAAGATGTCGTGAGTAAAATGGAACAAAGTTCAGAAGTCCAAATGGAAGTCCGAGTGAAGTGGACTATCGGACTAGTGTCTAATGGGTTTGGACATGGTCGGACATGAGTTGGTACAGGATATGACAGTTTCAAGCTATCCCCCATTCTTTTCTGTGTTGATAATCAAGAAGCTATATTCCTTGCATCAATCTAACATCACTGGGGGGGAGGCTCGCTCCTCTCACCTTGGTTCGATTTTTTTTCATTTTTGTAGTTCAATCCAACACTTATCAAGTCATGCATGCACACATCGATTATACCATCTGTATCCACATGTATCGTTTCCATCCCAGTCTTCATCCAGTGCAATCCATTTCATCCCAGTCTTCGTCCAGCGTCATTGGTTTCCTGTCTGTCCATTGAAAAATACTAAAAACACAAATACATATAGACTGCTGCTCTCGTACACTACATACCACGCACGACATCATCACAATGATCTCGTCGATAACACCACCATTCCAATGTGTCTCCCACACACCACGTACATAGATATTCATTTTGTACGTGCCCAAGATGCCGTGCACCTTTAGATCCACTGTTTTATTTGTTTGAAGACCCATTCCATTGGGCATCATGCAGGAGTAGACATCGAAAGTTGAGTGAAGAAGACAAGTCGAGTCAGAACCTCGCATCAGACTATGTTTCTATCCATTTCTGTTGTTTCTTTCATATTTATGTCATTTCATTTCGCTTTCATTACCTACGCTTCATTTTCACCCAGACTGCATGCACCTGGACTATCAACTCAGATCCAAACTGAAGACCGATGGCACAGCATCGACGCCCAGATGCACGCAGACAGTTGACAGACTGACACAGCTGATGTACCACCATGCACGAAAGAGCATGCAAACCATCCATGGACTATCCGTCGTCCAATCTGCCATCATTGCCATCACTCATACCATCTCACATACCCATCATTGCACGGGCTCACATATCCACCGTCTCACCCTTGTCCTCATCATTGCACGTCTATCCAAATGACTGAGCTATCACCTGAGTCATGTAGCACATCCACAGTCATCATTCATCATCCGTCCACCATGTCTGCCCATCCACATCATCACCGGAGTCATACACCACTGCATTGTCGCATCATGCTGTCCCCACAAGTCACATCCCACATCATACGCACTCACACATCACCCCATCGAGTTGCTGACTGGGGACAGTCAGCATTTAAAGTACCCTGCAGATGTAGAGATTTGAGGATCTTTGTTCTCGTATAGGAACATATCCAAGGTCTATCTGGTCTGTCCATGCCAGTCCGAAGTCAATCCAGTCAATCCTTGTCAGTCCGGTCCACATCATCTTAGTCTAGTTTGCATCAGTTTCACTTTATCACTTCATAGTACTTTCGATATACCCTTTTGCGGTCTCGGACACATGTCACCAACATTGTTACACATTATCTTGTATTCCCTCCGCTTTTTAGAGTTCATATGTCATTTACACTTCGACCCTTCACAGTCCGGGATATGCCCAGACTATAAAGTCTTGTACATCTGATTTTGAATACATCTTCTTCCGACTGGGGATCTTACCTTTGGGATCCTTATGCATGTATTTCCCACATTGCACATCTACCCGCCTGCACACCTTCATCATCTTCACCATCACTGACTGCCTTTCATCTTGGACTAACAAGTCCGGACTATCACTCATCCCTCGGACTGCCTTTTCCCGGTCCAGACCATCTTCAGACCATCCCATCTGTGGACCACTCCTATCTGGCATTCCACCTCTGCCTTTGGACCTCCTTATAGGGACGAATGAATGTACCCTTCACACATATAGGAAAGTTACCAATAAACTTTCTGTTGTTTCTACAGCAGATTACTCATAAGTCATTACCTATCCACTTACTGATCATTCACATGATCAGATATATATAGGAGATACATATACAAGTACAAATACTTCTATACCCTATATAAGATGAGGCCTTTCACCCATCTTTAATAAGAACATTTTACCTCTCTTTGTTCTAACTCCTACCTGAGTTATCTCTCAGAGACTTGACTACTACCCATAGTCCTCCACCTGGTGAGTTCTTCCATCAGAGACCTCCCTTTGCCCAACTGTGCTATCAGGGTTATTCCTAATACCATCATCATTGCCATCACCACTGACAAGTCTGACACTGGTCTGGACTACCTCACCATCACTGCCAACATGTCCACCATCACCACCTTCACCATCACTACCCTTACCACCGTCACCACCATCACCACTGTCAACTCCGTCGCCCACGGTCAACCCACCTATCCAGTCACATACCATGCTGCCACCATTACCAGAGCCATCACCAAAGCTGTTGCATTGCAAACCACCCTCAAATTGTCACCACCCCAAGCAGTCCATTCACCTTTGTCAGACTGGTTATTATGGACCGAAACTGATCTCCATCTTTTCGTTGATGCTGACCACCCCCAAGGACTTTGTGTCATCCATTTACATTGCCAAGTGCACATTCTGTGATGAGCCGCACCACTTCATCCATTGCTGCCCATATGTATCTGGGTACATTTGCTCTGGGAAGGTCATACATGGACCAGACCAGCATTTGTATCTCCCAAACGGCACTCATATTCCACACCTTGCCAGTTGTACATGTATCTGATCAAGTATAGACCAACTGACATCCACAGCATCATTGCACTTGTCACTGCCTCGTCACATCCAGACTGCTTACCAATCCGTGTCCATTGCATCACCATCCATAACTGCTAGCTGTTGCCAACAGACCAAACTGACGATCCCAGATGCAGCATATACCAACCCGCTCTTCAACACATACCTGATCAAGGCCTGGCATGACTACCAGGTAGACCAGATGCACCAGACTGGTAACAACACACCCCAATGCAAGACCAATGCCAAAACTGCCATCAACACTTTCAACCAATGCATGCCAACTGACACCAATGCCAACAAGGCAACCACTACCATGGCCATGAGTTGTGGCTCTGATCATCACAGACCAGATAGCACAGTCCCATCCAACCATACCATACCTGCTCCTTCTGTTTTGCATGATGCCAATCAATTACCATCTGTTTCCTGCTGTGTTGAAGAACAACAAACCCAGCTCCTATGGAGAAGTCCAGGTAGTATAAAAAGGTGAGGGGTGAAATGGGTTCATCCCCAAAGAGGGTTCAAGGCAGAGGTGAAGTGCCAGAAGGGAATGGTCCAGGAGGAAGGATATTCCAGACATGTGTCCAGAGAAGAGAACAATAGCCCGGTGGTGAGAAGAGTAGTCTGATGGTAGGTACAATAGTCCAGACACATGAGTCCAATGAGAGAGTGATGTGGAAGATGGTGGAGACAATGATGGTGATGAGTATGTGCATGCGTGCATGCATGGAGAGGATCCTTTCATCCTCAGAAGTTGAAAGATCTGAAAAGATGGTGAAAAGTGTATTTGAAACCAAAGGTACAAGACTTTATAGTCCAGGCATTTCCCAGGACTGTCAAGAATGAGGAGTACAAACTCTAACTAAGTGAAGGCAATGACAATAGTAGCAATAAAGGATGACAACAAATGGAAGGGGTAAAAATAACTACTTGTAAGTGGTATGAAAGGAGACTGACAAAGACCAAATGAAAGGACTAATAGACCAGATGGGACTAACCAAGGACTATGAGACCAGGTGAGGAAGGACAGACCAGACTAGGTAAATGATGACCAGATGGAGTGTACACAACAAGGGATAGTCTGTAGGATGTGGTGAAACAATGGAATACAACACTAGAGATGTATGAGTCCCTACACCTGCAGGGTACTTGAATACTGGCTGTCCCCAGTCAGTGGTGTGGTGTGGTAAACATGGACAATGTAGGGTTTGAACATGTGGTCTTGATGTGTCAAGTCACTTGACCACGTCACATTGCTCCACATCTCTTCCTCTCTCTCACTACTACCACCATCATCTTCCATCATGTCATCCAAACAACAGTTCACAAGCCAGCTCACCAGCATCCAAGTCATGACTGACGTGGGTGCAATCGCACAAAGGGACACATGCCTCAAACTGAAGAACGCCATGGAACAGCTCCAAGTGGAAGCCAAGTCCTGGCCTGATGACAGGGAAGACCTCAAGGACGACATTGACTCATGGTTGGGGAGGTTCAGGTCAGCGATGGTGCATGTCCAGTCTACTTTGGTCATGTGTGGATGCTAAATGAGACAGGAATGGTCTAGGATGCATGGGAGACCACCAAGAAGGAAGATGACATGTTATACATTGACACTGACATGGACATCAATATCATGGCCAAAATTGTCAAGGCTGAACACCAATACATGAAGTGGATGGAGTTGAGGAATGTGCCATTGCCCATTGAAGAGTCCGGACCATCCATGGCTATGCAAGAGTCCATGATGGAGACCGACGAGGTTGAGAAGAGCATGGTACCTGATGTGGAGAAGGAGATGGCAGAGAGTGACAAGGTTGAGAAGAGCATGGTGCCCAAGGTGGAAAGGGGGATGGCATCATCTGGCGCCAGGTCAGTCACTGCATTGATTGTGTTGTCTGCATGCAAGGTATATGGTGTGCTAATGGACTTCGACAATGGACTAATAGCAGTCTAGTGAGGGCAGACTGACGAAAGCATGGACAAGGATGAAGAGGCTGCTGCCCCCAAAAAGAAGACCATCACTACCAAGGACATGGGCCTAAAGACTGCAATGGACTACCTGCTGTGCAGGCTGTGCAACAAGGTCAGTGTCGCAAGTCAGTGCTTGAGGGAAAAGGGGATGGCATATATCCGCTACAGGCACCTCAAGTTTGGCTGCAGCAACTAGGGTGGTCAGAATGCACCAAGGAGGGAGTTGATGATGGTGGTCATACTCAAGGTGAGAAAAGGTACATCATCCCAGACTCTGTATGGATAGTCTGGTCTAACTTCTCGTCAGCAGGGAGACCAGTCCAGCCCAAGGCTAAGGCTGGGTCTAGCAAGTGGGTTGCATCACCCATTAATGTGAACATAGACGATGAGATCAAGGAGAAGATGCCTGTCAAGACAAAGGGGAAGGGCAAGGCAGCGATGAAGAAGGCATCCAGGAAGACCATGGTCCAGAAGAAGCAGGATGAGCTCACCTGGCAGCTCAATGCAGCCAATGCTTGACTGTTCCAGATTCAGGTGAACCTCAAGGCATTGGAAGTGGAGCAGGATGGGATGATGGCAAAAGTGGGTGAGATAGTTGCCAAGTTGGAGGAGTTGGACGTGTAGGGTAGTCCATTGTTGTTGTCGTCCAGTCCATCTGCATGTACAAGTAGTCTGTCCTATGTATCATCTGTCCAGTCTTGAAGTAAGGTGAACGAAAACATAGTACAAAATGAAAGTAAGTAAGAAAACAATAACGAAAGGGAATGATATGTGGGATACCACCTGGCTTGGCTTTGTCAGTCTTCTTTCGTTGTCTATACCTACCAGACTGCCCTTGGTCTTCTGACGGTCTTCTGTCTGATATCAGTCTATTGTAAATAAAGTGCATGGTGTCTTGGAACATGTGCAAAACAAAGTGGGTACATGAGTTAGATACATGGTGAGATACGGAAGAAAAGGAAACAGCATAATAGTTTGTGTTATTCATGGTTTTGTTCTTTTTCTTTTTTGATGGTATATGGTATTGAGTGTCTGTGGGTTGGTTTTTAGTAATTACGGTTGTGAGTACATAGTGTCACCGGTCGAATCCCAGGGTAAAACAGAGATTACGACAGTCAGCGTGTTGTATGTATGATAAGACCAGTCGATGATTGATGAAGGTGTATAAGACTGGTTTATAGTCCAGCACAGTGTAGAATGAATGGAATGATGTGAAACAACAATGGACTTGAAATAAATGAGTGAGCGTCAAAAGTAAGCAATACTCCCCCCCACAGGACTTAGCTGATGGCCTCCTGGCCATAGACCAGTAAGTGGACTAGGTCAAGTGGGATGGGAATGAAGGAATAGGAAAAAATAAATCACATCATGGGTGTGATGGACGAACAAACAGTGACTGCGTTCAAAAAGGGGTAAGTACAGCCAAGGAATCATAGTAAGAGGTAAAGTGGCCAGATTGTGCATGGTGTGATGAAAGACCAGAAAGTAAGGCAAAGGATGGTGAGACCAAGTAGTAGGATAATGAAAATGATAAGTGACATGACCAGGTAGAAAGCGATACCGTCAGTCCAAGGAACATTGGTCTGAGATGAAACAATGGTAGGAGTATACAGCAGTGGTGGTGAACGGGTTTGATGTAAAATGGTCGGTGTAGGTGAAACGGTAATGGACAACGATGGTATGGTAGTATATGGTGGCAACAAAATGACAGATGAAGATAATGATGGTAGTCCAGTTGACAAGGAAGATGGCAGTAATGATGATGATGGTTCAGCAGGAATGGATGAAGACTGGTGATGAAGTAATGATGAAGAAGATGGATACGACAAAGGTAAAGAAGGATCCAGCAATGATAGACTGGTTGGTGAAAATGATGGTAATAAAACTGTGACTGCAGGGTACTTGAGCATGATAGCCACTGGTGCAATGGGAATGGATGTGGATATGGCTGTGGGGGTTACAGATGGTCTTATGTCAGCAACAACAGATCTGGATGAAACAGATTGTGGTTCTGGGATCTCCCTCAGGGAGACCGAGTTTGATGACAATGACTCTATGGGAGTCTGGATGGCAGTCCAAGAGCAGTCTACAGAATGGTCAGCATTTGGAATGGTCAGGGAAGGGATACTATCAGCTGCATGCATCGGCTGAGCATGTGAGGTAAAAGCAGTCGGTGAAGACTCGGCTGCATGGATTGCATTGACAGATGCCCATATACAGGAGCATCCTGGCAGGTGAGGAATTGGCAATTGGTCTGGTAGGTACAGATGGCCGTTCATGCCCCTGAGGACTTTACCAAAGTGAATGTATTTGATGGCATGTAGGCAGTTGTGGACAAAGTGTCCTGATGCACCACAAAATGCACAGGTCTGTGAACTGTTAGTGACAGAGCTCAGGTGAGCATTAGCAACATGTGATAATGACAGGGAACAAAGTCCAGTAGGTGAGACAGATAGACCAGGTGGTGACAGCATTAGTCTGGATAGTGACAGTGACAATCTTGACGAATGGAGCATGGTCGGCATTGGTGATCTGGACTGCAAATGATGATCAGTCAGTATGAATTGTGCAGTGGAATACCAGTCTGCCAATGAGG
>JBBPSV010000252.1:0-24316 GCA_038093795.1 Retiboletus fuscus
TGTGATCTACATCCCATTCCATCTTAGCTCGTCTAGGTGGTAGCCATGAGGATGGTCGTGGTGGCTTTGGTTTAACATAAGCACCAGGATAGTCAGGAGGTTCTCTAGTATCCGTCCGAATAGGTGACGGTTCTCTAGGTGGTGGATCCATTGTAGGTGGATCTTCCCCAACATCCATGGGGACATGAGAATGATGAGAGTCGTGTGATGAGTGTGAATGTGTAGTGGAAGGTGTAGATGGTCTGGATGACTCAGAGTGTTGCGATCTCTGGTCATGAGGTAATGGGTAGTTATGCAAATCTCCTTGAGCTCTGACTCGTATACCTATAGGGAGAGAAGCGTCCTTCTCTTTGGAGTCTTTATCTCGAGATTCGATGTTGTCTTCATCTTCATCTTGTGAAGGCGGATTGTCAGGTAGTTTGTCGTACGCTTTCTTGGGACGATGTGGAAAAGTGAACTCATCGAATGTGGCGGTCGAAGAGATGATAACTCGTCTTCTCGTTTTCGACCAGAAACGATAGGCTTTGGTGTTGGATTCATATCCAATAAATGTCATCTCCTCTGCCTTCGGCTTTAGTTTGTTGGATCTTTGATCCTTAGGTATAAACACATAAGCCAGTGACCCAAACACCTTGAAGTATGATACGTCTGGAATGTTTCCACTCCAGAGTTCTATTGGTGTTCTCCAATTGATACGTCGCATGGGTTGACGATTGTATAAGTGGAGTGCTGTCTCCACTGCATCTTGCCAGAATACATCGGGTAGTCCAGCATGATGTCTCATAGCTTCTGCTTTCTCCATAATGGTCCTATTGAAGCGTTCAGCTCTTCCGTTCTGCTGTGGGAGGTGCGGAATGGATGTTCTATGGACAATCCCTTTGGTCGTGAAGAACGCCGAAAGATCTTGGTTAAGATATTCCCCTCCTCGATCTGAGCGAACAGAGCGGAGTGTATAACCCGTTTGGGTCTCTGCCCAAGCAACCAGTGCTTTGAACCGGGCAGGTGCATCGGACTTTCGTGCAAGAAAAGCGCAAGCGGCGAATCTGGAGTAATCGTCTAGAAAGGTCATGATCCATTTGGCCTTGATCCGTGACAAAGTCGGCAGTTCAACGAGGTCTGTATGGATCTCTCCAAGTAGGGTGGTAGCCCTCTTGGATGAGGCAGGTAATTCTCGTTCATGCATCTTTCCCATAGCGCACCCAGGGCAAGGAGGATATGTCGCTGGGGGTGAAGGGAATAGTGGTACACCTTTGGTAGATGTATGCGCATGGCGAAGGGCATTTTTAGACGTGTGCCCGAAATGCATGTGCCACAGATCGTAGTTTCGCACATCTTGTAACGACTTGATCCCTCCATCTGGAGTAATCGACACAGACTGAAACCAGTGGAGAGGATTGTTTGGTAATAAAGCAGACGCCTGTATTACCAAACGTCGTTCGCTATCCCAGATCTTGGTAGTTTCTTTAATCTCGCACTTGTAGCCATTGCGGGTGAGTGCGGTAACCGATAGTAATCGGTGTGATGCGTCTGGTGTGTACCATACTCCATGTAATACGGTGATATGCGAGGGTTTCTGTGAGAACGGCTGTAAGATGCATACCGTTCCTGGTCCAATCATTTTCATGATTTGACCGTTCGCTGTATTAGCGACTCTCTCGGTTGTACCGAGGTTACAGAAATCATCTAGGTATGGTGTGATATGGTCTGAGCAACCACTATCAACCATCCAGTGATCCTTGACAAATGTTGAGTCTTTACTTCCAAGAACGAAGAGTCCTGAGTAATAGTCAACGTCATAGTTGTCATTCCAATCATCGTAACTAGGGACATAAGGTCTAGCACTTTGTGCCTCATGATGATCATGGTAGTCCCATTTCCATTCTCCGTTCGCTTTGCGACGGGTGTCTCCGTAAAAGTCCTCTTCGATAACTCCAACTCCTTGTGAGGAAGTCTCGAGGTCCTTAGAAAGGTGCCTTGGTGTAGAAGGTGGAGTTGGTCTGAAAGTGCTTGGCTGGTCTGGGCAGTCCAAGCCTTTCTATCAGGGAGGTAGACCCTGATGCTATCCCCATTCCTTCGTCTTCATCGTTCCTATCTCCCCATCCGGCGGCAGCGGTAGTAGATTCGACATCTTGAGTGTCAAACTTGTATGCCTGAGCAGGTAGCTCGAAGTCCTGCTCGGCGTAATCTTCATCGTACCCCCCGTCGTACTCTATGACGTGGGCGAATCCGTCAATCTCGTGCACTTGTGCATGTCCCCGCTGTCCACGACCTCTTCCTCTACCTCTACCACGCTTTTGCTGGCGTGTCTGGAAGTTCTGCCTATTGTGGGCAGCTTGCTCGTTGGAGCGTTCCTGTTGATAAGGGTGAGTGTTACCTCTAGGGTTACCTCGTCCCCTTCTCCCTCCTCGATTCATGCCTCGAGTGGGGAAGCCTCCTCTCTGAGGCTGTACCTGTCCATTCCAGAGCCATTGCTGTAAAGGTGGTGGACCGTGTTGAATAACGTTGGTCCTATGCGCCTCGGACTCTTGTCCGGTGTGTACATAGTGAGCGCGAGAGGTGAGGGGAGTGCGCGTGGCACCTCGAAGTTGCAGTTCTGATGCAATCTTCGGTACGATCTCCTCAACTTTGAAGTTGGCGAGTGTCGTAGTCTGCGTGATGGTGGATAGGAAGTTTGCCCATGATGGCGGTAGTTGGGCGAGTATAAACATGGCACGGAATTGATCCTTGAGGTCTAATCCGGCAATGGCCATATCATTAAAGTTCTTCTGGATCTGGTTCACCGTGGTAACGACGTCCGTGCGTTCGTTCATATGGTGAGACATAGCTTCCTTGAATAAATAGAACTGGCCTGCGACTCCAGTGGTGCCGTATAGCGTAGCTAGCTTGTCCCATAGATCCTTTGCTAAGGATGGACAATCGATGAGGACATTGTTGATGGTCCTTGGGACGTAGTCCCAGACAACAAGATGTTGTAGCTCTGGTGAGATATAGACTGACATGGTCCCCAGAGTGCGTGCGTCATGCTGCTTCCACTTGAGTCTATCCGCTAGAAGTCCGGCTGGGTCGGCATTGACAAGTCCGGCATGAGTAGTATCTCCTGTGATCCAGGAGTATGTGCCTATAACGTTAAGTGCACTGCGGATGAGCTGTGTCCAGAGGTTGTAGTTGGAAGCTCCAGTAAGAACTGGAATGCGGGATTGGATGGAAGAGTCGATCTTGAACTCGGAGATGGATGGAAGTGCCATGATAGGTTAATCGAAGATGATTGAGAATATGAACTGTTCAAAAGAGTCAAGGTCAGTATTCGCATAATCCAAATGAGAATAGGATGGAGTGTGGGTAGAAACGTTCTGAGTCTGGAATATAGGTAGAGGTGATAGAAGATGGTGGAGCGGGGTAAGGTTGGATTGGGCTAGGAGTGCTGATGGTGTTGGTTCTTGACGTTGTATAGTAGATAATAGCTCAAACTGGACAAAGTCCAAGTTCTCCACATAGTGTGGGTTGATAATACAAACGTCATCAGTTATGTAAAGGAATTCCTGATCACAGGATTCGTAGAACCATTCAAAACAGTATCGTGAATAAGAATTCAGGATGATAAAAGAATCAGCAGCTCCTGGGAACCTCTCAGAGTTGTGCCCTAATCCTGGCCGCAAATCTTTTGTGTAGCGACCTCCTAGGTATCTCGGCATGGGCCATCTTGACCCTAGCCGGTATCTTCTTAACCCGTCTCCGTGGACCTTGATGAGCTCGTAAAACCCGTCTAGGTCTCTCATCTTCCTGCAGAATGTCTTCAATCTCTTGGAGTTCCCGATTAAGTCTCTATACTTCCTCCCTAGCTCGTTCACCTCCTCTAGTGAGGGCATCGATCTCCAGTTCCTGATCTTTGATCTTGGTTAGTGAATCGACGTATAACTGATAGTATGGATGTTGCGCTTTGAAGCGCAGTCTGTGGTACTCATCGAATTGCCTATTCCACTCTCTCTGCATCGGTACTTCACCAATCTCATATCTCTGCTCAGCAGGTATGATGATGTTGTCGTAAGGATCTGTAGGGAATGGGTTTCCAATCCATCCATAATGATCAAAGTCGAAGTGGTCTCGGCGCAGGATTTCGTATCCTTGGAAGTGAAGAGGGATATGAGGCGTTAATTCGTATGAGTCGACAGGAAATGCAAAGCCGGCGCTTTCGTAATAGGATGCGATGGTCTCTCCGCGATATGCGAAGGTGTTAAAAAATCGTGGGGTGTCGAAGTTCCTAGTCTCGAGCTCCTCTCGGGGTATCTGAACCGGAAAGACAACTCGGTTCGTGATGGAGACTCGGTTAGATATAATAGGAATCTGAAGGAGAACCTTTGGGAAGATAACGAGGTTACTCTCTCCGTTCTCTAGATGAACTTCGACTGTCATCGGATCCTCTGTTGCTAAGTCTAGCAACATATCGGGATCTTCCATCTCTTCGTCGTGCCAGTATGTAACCGGGAGGGAAGGCACGCGCAATGGGCTGAGGTGATGAAAGAGATGGCAGTTCTCCCATCGAAGAGCGTCTGGGATGAGTAGTGGGGCTTGCATTTTCAATCGCGTCGATTATCTGGTAAGGAGGAGGAAGTGGAGTAGATGGTATGTGAATGTGAAGAGCTGGTGGAGAAGGTGGGTGTAGTGGCGGTAGGATAGGATGATCGGGTGGTCTGACGTTACTTATCCAGGCAGGCTCGTGGTCTGGATCTCCGTCACTATCGTATTCGGGAAGAGATTGAGCCAAGGTTTCGTCCTCGGTATTCTGCTCAGGTGTCGTAGGCGGTGTGTCTGGTAGTTCGGCGAATGGTCTCTGAGACTCCGGAGTGGCTAAGAGAGGGGGAGAATCCGGAGTAGGTTGGAAAGGGAGAGAAGCCGAAACTGATGCAGATGTGGTCTGACACGGGCACGCCTGATCGATCGCTGTGTAGCGTCGACACCTGATACACCTCGAAGATCCGCAGGGGCAGATCTCTCCTGTTTCTAGCAGGGTTCCACAGTGATCACAGGGTATGTGATCAAGTGGTCCAGGGACTCTGGTAGGGTTCCTGACTCGTCTCCGTGGGAAGTCTGTATGATCTAGTCATACCTCTTGAACCACATCGTCTGGGTAGACGACCGTCGAAGTGGTCAAGGTGTGGGTGGAAGAATGAGTACGATAGATCAGTGTTATGCCACGGGTATCAGATGCAAGTCTGAATATGATGATAAACGAGTCTGCGGTGATAATCACTGATCCTGCTATAGCTAGGATAGGATATCCACCGATCGCTGCTGTGAATATGAAGAACAGCGCGATGCACCAGACGCTACCAAGAACAACTTCACTCTCACTGTGCAAGCTTGGAACAGACATCGATGCGACGGTAAGTTACAAGCCTGCAGGGCTCATAACCTATGGAAATACCACAGGTAATTCCACGTGCGCAGCTGAGGGCAACGAGGGGAAGGTAGTGGCCTGAAGTGGGAGATACTCACTTCTGGTAAGAGTAGGAAGCTGTAAGCGTATGCTGAAGTCTTGATAGCTGACTGGGGTTTCCGAGTAGGAAGAAGACTTGTATTGTGAGAGTGAGGACACATCCTACTTATAGGATATGGTGTCTGTATGTACGTATGTACGTCTCTATCGTAATAGGTAAGTCCATGGAACATTAGAGAATGTCATGGAACGTATGTGTAATACATTTGTAATGTATTGGAAATAGTCTTGGTAATGCCAAGACATTTCTCAGTCAGCTGTCACCCTATTGGGTGATAAGATATCTGTTATCTATGATGTCATATGTGATGAGTAATTGATATAGCGTAATGGCCTCTGTCCAGGCCCTTATAGAATCATGGTAGTTGATATGAAAGATAAGATGAATACCATGATTCCCGATACTCCCTAGTCCCAGACCTTCTCCTTGAGTCTACGCTCGACCCTACCCAGGCCAAGTGTAACAAAAGCTCTAGCTTACCACGTCGCGGCTACCATTGAGTAGGCCCTCCTCCTCAGCCCGACCGCCTCCGATCTCCACTTCGTGGAGAGCCACTGAACAGCAAGCCACTGAATCCTCAGAATCATCGGACTCAGAAGTCTCCACTGAAGGCTCTGATAACCCTGAACTCGACCTCGAGCTACGCTCTCCATCCGCGGAAGCAGAATCACAAGAACTCGCTAGATTACTGTCTCACCAGCTTTCAGCAGGAGCAGTTATTCCTCGTAGCCCCACCCCACCGTCACCGACCCCAATCGCTCAAAGCGGTCGCATATTCCCAGCCACGGCACCCCCCGCCACCCAACCCCAGACTCCCACTATGGGAACCAAACCCACAGAAATCTGCCTTGGAGTCCCCGAGGACTTCGACGGAAACCTCATGAAAGCGAAGCCCTGGCTACGCTCAGTACAGTTGTATCTCTCGATCAATGCAGAAATATACAATGACAATGCTAGGCGAATCGCCTACGCACTCTCTTTCATAAAGAAAGGTACGGCATCTACATGGGCTGATACCTTCAGAGAAACCAAGGTCTCAGGCGGAGGCTTCTCTCTTGGGAAGTGGTCCGACTTCGTTGCTGAATTCGAAGGAGTTTTCTCCCACTCAGAATCGGTTACCAACGCACTCACCTGGCTCGCCACCAAGCGAATGATTCCCAGAAAGAAGGGAGAGTTCTCCCCTTCTTTGGCTAACTACACCGCCCAATTTAGGTCTAAGGTATCCGCTGCAGGAGTAATTGACAATTCGGTCCTAGTCTCCTATTACTCTGCGGGTATACCCGAAGACCTGATGTTCTATGTTCTCCGGATGGAAACACCCCCCACTAAAGTCGCTGACTGGTATAAGAAGGTGGCTCTCTTTGACTCTCACCGCCGCCGAGCCCGAGGGATCACCCAGCAACATAAGAAACCTGGTACTTCGTATGTACCAATGTATTCCAAGAAAGAGGAAAAAGACCCGGACGCCATGGATGTTGACGCAGTCTGTCTTCCTCCCAAGCTTACGGAAGCCAAAAGGCAGAAGTGCTTCAAAGAAGGCCACTGCCTCCGATGCCGCCAGACCGGCCACATGGCAAAGGAGTGCAAGGCCTACAATTCTTCTAAGAACCCCAAGAAAGCCCAAAAGGTCAAGAAGGACGACGTTCCTGAGTTAGCTGACTGCGAGGACGATGACGAAGCCGAGTCGGTAGCTAGGATCTCCTTCACCTGAAAGGATTTTTAGAACGGAGGACCCCGTCAACGTGGACTCCTCCTAGATGTGCCAATGTACTAGTTTCTGAAACCCGCAAATCTATGCAGATTCCAGTTCAGCTTATTGTACCAGTGCACACTCTCAAAGCTGTTGACACCCACCCCCTCATCGATAGCGGCGCCAATATCTCATGCATCGACTGGGACTTCGTGCGAAAGCACAAACTCCCCATCATGCGACTACTGTTACGATTCATCGTGCCCCTATACTTTTTCCTTCGCTCAGTCCTAGTCATGGCTTACCCAGCCATACCTCGTCCCTCGCTTAGCCTAGTCCTGGCTTACCCAGCCAGCCAGCCCACCGATAGTCCTCACCAGACTTCACGCCTACACACAGCTAAGAACCCACTAAGCATTCCCTTGCTTGGTCCTCACGCAGAGCCCATCCTGGCTCTCCCCTAATCATAGTCCGTTCCGCCCAACCGGAACCCCTAAGTCTCAAAGCGTTGGTCTCTTCGTGAGCATCACCAATTGAGCATCTCTCCAAGACCCCGTCTCTAGCCTTAGCCCAGGACTCCAACAGTCCACTCCTAGACTCCCCGCCTAGACCCATGATGTAGTCCACTCACGGACCGACAGTATGCCACATCGCCCCTGCCTCTGTCCTCTGATGTCATCACAGAACCTCCTCCGCCGAGTCCAACCTCGGACTCTCTCCTCGGCCTGGCCTCGCACCCATGCCATGCACTGACCTTGTCGGGCTTTACCCCAAACGTGCACACTGCCCTCGGACCCCTCCGTCCCTGGTCCCAGTCCACCGGTTCTCCTACAGAACCTGTCCCAGTCCCTCAGCTCCTCAGCTGAGCTCCGGCCTCCCAACCGGACCCTATGCCAGACCCTCGGTAGGATTACTCACGTATCCTTGGATATCTCCTATCCGAGTCCCATCATTGACAATGGCATACGCGCCTCTCCTTAGCTTTAGCCTTTCCTAGAACCCTGTCTCGCGCATCCCTTCTATTACCACCGAAGGCGATGCTTCTCTCGCTTAGCTGAGATCATTGATCGACAGGACGCTTCCTGATCGACAGATCCGCAGCGCGTATGACTCATTTCATTTATCATTCGACGAGTCATACTTCACGGTTTCCTTTAGAGATGTGCACCCCTCATCCATTCGGCACATCTCCTTCACTTAGCTATACCACAGCCGGTTCCCTTACTTAGACGCCCGGTCTGTGCACACTCTTGACCCCTATATAACAGGCACCCCATAGTCCTCCGTACCTTAGCTTAGTCTACCTGATTCTACCTTGTATCCTCCGAATCATAGACTCCCTAGTAATCCAACGCCTTCACCAGAACTCCTGCCTGAAGGTCGTCTCGACCCTCAACCCAGCCGCCTATCATGTAGCCTTAGAACGTGAGAACTCACCTTCTCACGACTCCACTCACCTCTAGTAGTCCGCTACCCAGACTATTATAGCCTGAGTCCTAGAAGGCGGCTTACCCTCAGGTCTATGCGCGACCCTGCCCGGGCCACGCGTAACAAAAGACTAAGCTCACCCCTACCATGGCTGCCATCGTGCAGACCCTCCCCATTCGCTTAGACCCCCACTCACTCGCTCAGAACCCCGGTGACCCTGGACTCCCCAGGGACTCTAGCCCCAGCACTCGCATGGAACCCACAGACCTTGGACGCTTCCAAGGACCCCTAGCCTTAGCCCCAGCTCTAGTCACAGCCACGGTGGCACCCCCGCCAGTCCTAGCCTAGTCTCCCATTATGGGAACTTCGACCACGGATACCCGCGACCATGGCTCCAGAGCTCATCCGCTCTTGGAGATTCTATTCCTCTCGCTGAAAGGAACAGCTTGGAGAAAGTGTTCTTTCAGGAGACTTCCCCTGACCTTAGCGGCATTCCCGACCCCTTGAAGATTCGGTGCATGCCGACATCTCCTTAGATCCCTCCGAGACCCCCTAGCCCTGTGACGTCCTAGACACGACGAAAAACTGTCCACCACTTGCCTAGTCACGTCCTAGATATGACGTTAAACTATCCAACCCCTGCCTAGACCTATGCCCTGGACACGGCATAAAACTGTTCACTCCTAGCCCCTAGTCACGTCCTGGACACAACGATAAACTGTTTACCCCTAGTCCTTAGTCACGCCCTGAGTATAGCGTTAAACTATTCAACTCCTGGTCTTTTGTCCCAACAAAGTTTAACTTTAACAAAAGACATCTCGACTTCCTTTGCCTAGTACACACTCCTTAGGCTGAAGACCTCTCGACCGGCCAGATCTTTATCCCCAGTACCCCTCATGTCCCGACCTGAGCACGTCGATAAACTGCCTATCCTAGATGGACCAAGTTGATCTGATCATCGTCGCTCCCAGTTCAGCAAGAGCCTACGGAGTACCCTTGCAGTCCCGATAAGCACTTAGCCGCTTAACGTATAGAACCACCGAAGGCTTCGCAAAGATTTTCACCACCTCGCGTAATGCCACCTTAGTCGCTTCTTTTGGATCAGATGTGATCTCTGATATCCATCTCCGAGTTTCATCAGAAGCATCACGGAACACAACGGAGCCCCTGTCTCCAGTCCTCACCCCATTCCCGCACTCAGTCTGCATGGGGTGATTCCCTAGACCATGCGCATCATGCATTTGCACTCAGCTCACACGGGGCAATTCCCTGAGCAATGCGCACCACTGCCCTAGAACGTCCGCAATGACAGAAAACTATCACTGCCCTAGTCATAGTCCATCCGCAAAGATGTAAAACTATCCTTGCCTTAGTCCTAGTCCATCCGCAATGATGAAAAACTATCACTGCTCTAGTCCATCCATAATGACGATAAACTACTCATCGCCTTAGTCCGTCCGTAATGACGATAAACTACTCATCGCCTTAGTCCGTCCGCGATGATGATAAACTATGGAAATACCACAGGTAATTCCACGTACGCAGCTGAGGGCAACGAGGGGAAGGTAGTGGCCTGAAGTGGGAGATACTCACTTCTGGTGAGAGTGTGAAGTCGTAAGCGTATGCTGAAGTCTTGATAGCTGACTGGGGTTTCCGAGTAGGAAGAAGACTTATATTGTGAGAGTGAGGACACATCCTACTTATAGGATATGGTGTCTGTATGTACGTATGTACGTCTCTATCGTAATAGGTAAGTCCATGGAACATTAGAGAATGTCATGGAACGTATGTGTAATACATTTGTAATGTATTGGAAATAGTCTTGGTAATGCCAAGACATTTCTCAGTCAGCTGTCACCCTATTGGGTGATAAGATATCTGTTATCTATGATGTCATATGTGATGAGTAAATGATATAGCGTAATGGCCTCTGTCCAGGCCCTGATAGAATCATGGTAGTTGATAAGAAAGATAAGATGAATACCATGATTCCCGATATAAACTACCTGTAGAAACCTTAGTCTGCCCGAGAAGGCATTAAACTACTCTAGATCCCATGGACGCCCTCAGCATGGCGCTAAACTGTTTCCCAGTCCTCGACCCGACTGCGCTGACCAGTCAATGGCAATGACACCACCGGTCACATCACTGTCTCCTCACCCGATCCTCGACATGATCTAAAACCGTCCGGACTCATGTCCACTCACCGTCCGGAGTATGATGAAAAACCACTCACACCATTCCCTGGACCCCGAACCACCTCTTCTCCACCCTTAGGTGAATTATCCATTAACCATGTAGGAATGGCACCCGTATGGGCAGAAGAACCTCGGCTTGTAGGCAGCCACTTCGGCTTCACCTCGTCCACCACCGGAACCCCAGACTGTCCTTGGCAAGACTAGAAACTACCTGACTCCTAGACCCCTGGACCGCGTCGTCACCTGGATGGCAACCAGAACGCCGGTCATCTCTTAGAACTCCCTAGAACTCTGAGCGCTAGGTAGCCCCTAGCTGACTGCTCTTCGCAAGACAGCAAGAGTAGATTTTTGCGGTCCACCATCGACACTCGATACACCGCCGACACCATGTCAAGTCGCCGACGACGACTCTAATAGACCTGTCCCCCTGGAACCACCGTCCTCCTCGACATACTTAGCGCAGGACATAGCTACGAAGGCATATCCTTCAGAAACCCGAACATCTGCTCGGTCTAAAGAACTCACATCATTAGATCTTCCGGGCTTAGTCCCAGTGAAAGATATCACTAGAACCATTGTGTTCTTCAAACCCTAGCCAACCGGATCCCCCACGGTGGGAAGGTATTCTATCACTCACTTCTGACTTTGAGCCCACCAGCGCGATTGGCATTCTCGCCTTAAGTCTTCAGTGACTCCTCTGAACTCAAGTCCTCCTTGACCTTCCTAACTCCTTCCCTCGCCAACGGAGTCCGCGAACCCCAGCATAGTCCCCAGAAGTCTGGAATGACTTTAAACTACACCGCCGTCCTAGAAGTCCGGGATGACTTTAAACTACTCGATCCCCAGTCCAGACCCCCACCGGTCTGTCTTGGCCTTTATGGCACGACTCGACTCAGCAAGCCTTCCCACGAGCCAATGAATTATGCATTAGGGTGTAGCAACCCCATTGTGCCATGGATCCGCGACCTCCGTCAACTTCCCTTAGTACCTGGACACCCGCATGGACGCTCCAGCTCCCACTGTTCTAGACCCCTGGACTCGAAGTATCGCATCCCAGGTAGATGGCAACTACCCGATCGGTCCTCTTCCTGTCCCATCTCAGGTCTCTGGTCCGGAATGACCTTAAACTACCCAGTCCCTAGTAAGTCTGTGATGACTCAAAACTACACCCCTGTCTTGTGCCGCAGCGATATTTGCTGGCACTTTCCCAGTCCACCGGAGACCCATGCATGCGAGTTCCTCCCGATCCCCTAGTCAGTCCGGGATGACTCGAAACTACTCGTCATAGTCCCTAGAAGTCCGGGACGACTTTAAACTACCTCGTCTTAGCCCTCGAGTCCGGAAAGACTCTAAACTACTCAGCCTAGTCCTTAGCCCCGGAGATGCATGCATATGCACCCCTCCCGATCCCTAGCTCTGCCTTGCTCCTAGCTCGGCGTGTCCAGCATACGCATATACTATAACGTGTCGGCTCCCCATGAGCCACCACTGTCCTTAGAACCCTTAGCCCAGTCCAGCATCAGCTCTCCCATCTGAGGATGACCGTCAACAAGCTACTGGAATCCCTAGCCTAGAATCCATAGAACCACTGAACCTTGATCCGCCGGCTCTCCCATTTGAGGATCATATGTCAAGTAGCCGAACGGAACCATTAGAACCCCTAGCACCGCCCCAGATCCGCGCTTCATAGCACTTCCCTGGTTATCACCGGACCTCACGACCTCCTCACCAGAGCTCCGCCTAGAATCTTCGCTTGGAATCTCAGATCTTAGAAGGGGGGTATTTCACCACTTTTACCCCATTTCCTCGTCCTTGGCACCACTGAACCATTGCCCAGGAGCCTCACCACAGGTCCTGATCCGCCGATGTCCACCCGGCAACACTCCTTGCCATACTTGGAACCCCATCAGAGAACCTCCACAGCCTGAGATCATCAAGAAGATCAACCCTTTTTGGGTACCACCTGATCTTCTAGCCATAGAACCCGATTAGGCACCTATCAGTCGCCTATCGCCCCCGCTTACGTCCTCTGGCACGACGCTAAAAGGCTAATCATAGCTCAGTCCCATCGCAGAGTCTACAGGCCCAACCGCCCAGATCCTATCACCTCCGCTACGGGCCCAGCCGCCCAGAACCCCACGCACTCTATGACACCCCAAGCAGAGCCCTAGAATCTCCGCTATGCCGGAGATCCCCTCAACTTGTCCACGCCCGGACTCCTAGAACGGCACAAGCTTGTGCTTGTTGTCCCCACTCCTTAGCCTAGATATAAGCCGACCTTGATGGTGGCTTTCCTCAGAACCTCGATGCCCTGCTCAGACAGGCCCTCAGTTCAACCGGAACCTACTCCTCAGGAACTCCCTCCGGTCCCCCGCCCTAGAACCCCTCAGCATGTGCCCAGACCACGCTCCCACAGAGCTTACCAGCTCCAGACCTCCTGAGAACACCTCTGGGATGACGGACCCCGTCCGTACCTCCGCACCCGAGACTACCTCGACTACATCGCAGGTCCTAGTCATTGGCACCGACCCGGTGTCCTCTGTGCCCTCTGCCGCCACGCTTAGAACGGCCTCTGTGCCACCCCGGTTCGCCAGCTTCATGGCTGACGAATACTCCCCACATCGACCCCTAGACACCCCCATCCCAACTCCCCGGGATGTAAGACTCGCATTGACCCCGGTCAGCCTCCGCATGACCCAGATCACGGTCCCTACGAACCCTAGCCATGGCGACTCTTCGCCAGTCCCTGCTCCTGTCTCTAGAATCGCCCTACCCCAGCTTAGCTGGTGCCCTAGATGCCTAGTCCTAGTCCCATGTGAACGCTGCAACGACACCCCAGTCATTGAATACCGCAAGCTCTATGAAGACGCTTGGGTAGTTACCTACCGCTGCCACACCCACCGTGGAGTTGGTCGTCAGCCTTGTATCGCAGTTATTAACTCCCCCTTCCAGTCTACCACCCGTAACTGGATCGCCACTGAACTTGGCAACCTCCATGCTGTCCTCTCCAACCTCCCCGGAGAATACCCACAGTCCTAGAATTCTTTTTGAGTTCAGGAGCACTTGAGCCATAGAAAGGGGGTAATGTTATGATTCATCATGCCCCTATACTTTTTCCTTCGCACAGTCCTAGTCATGGCTTACCCAGCCATACCTCGTCCCTCGCTTAGCCTAGTCCTGGCTTACCCAGCCAGCCAGCCCACCGAGAGTCCTCACCGGACTTCACGCCTACGCACAGCTAAGAACCCACTAAGCATTCCCTTGCTTGGTCCTCACGCAGAGCCTGTCCTGGCTCTCCCCTAATCATAGTCTGTTCCGCCCAACCGGAACCCCTAAGTCTCAAAGCGCTGGTCTCTTCGTGAGCATCACCAATTGAGTATCCCTCCGAGACCCTGTCTCTAGCCTTAGCCCGGGACTCCAACAGTCCACTCCTAGACTCCCCGCCTAGACCCATGATGTAGTCCACTCACGGACCGACAGTATGCTGCATTGCCCCTGCCTCTGTCCTCTGACGTCATCACAGAACCTCCTCTGCCGAGTCCAACCTCGGACCCTTTCCTCGGCCTGGCCTCGCACCCATGCCATGCACTGACCTTGTCGGGCTTTACCCCGAACATGCACACTGCCCTCGGACCCCTCCGTCCCTGGTCCCAGTCCACCGGTTCTCCTACAGAACCCGTCCCAGTCCCTCAGCTCCTCAGCTGAGCTCCAGCCTCCCAACCGGACCCTATGCCAGACCCTCAGTAGGATTACTCACGTATCCCTGGATATCTCCTATCCGAGTCCCATCATTGACAATGGCGTACGCGCCTCTCCTTAGCTTTAGCCTTTCCTAGAACCCTGTCTCGCGCATCCCTTCTATTACCACCGAAGGCGATGCTTCTCTCGCTTAGCTGAGATCATTGATCGACAGGACGCTTCCTGATCGACAGATCCGCAGCGCGTATGACTCATTTCATTTATCATTCGACAAGTCATACTTCATGGTTTCCTTTAGAGATGTGCACCCCTCATCCATTCGGCACATCTCCTTCACTTAGCTATACCACAGCCGGTTCCCTTACTTAGACGCCCGGTCTGTGCACACTCTTGACCCCTATATAACAGGCACCCCATAGTCCTCCGTACCTTAGCTTAGTCTACCTGATTCTACCTTGTATCCTCTGAATCATAGACTCCCCAGTAATCCAACGCCTTCACCAGAACTCCTGCCTGAAGGTCGTCTCGACCCTCGACCCAGCCGCCTATCATGTAGCCTTAGAACGTGAGAACTCACCTTCTCACGACTCCACTCACCTCTAGTAGTCCGCTACCCAGACTACTATAGCCCGAGTCCTAGAAGGCGGCTTACCCTCAGGTCTATGCGCGACCCTGCCCGGGCCATGCGTAACAACTACCGAAACCCATCCCAGTTCGGAACGTCGACCAATCTAGTAACTCCCACGGAGCCATCCGGTTCACTTGCACCCTCTACGCTAACACCAGGGGGATCACTCAAAAGGTTCTCTTCCATGTCATGTCCTGTGGAAGCGAAAACGTCATCCTCAGACTCCCCTGGCTGCATTCCACCAACCCGAAGATCGACTGGTTCAAACAGACGATCGACATCCCCGAGTCCCGTGACCAATCCAAGGTTCTTTTCCAAGAACACAATGTTGCTACCTCTGAGTATAGCGATCGATTCAAGAGACCTAGCTTCGACTGGACCCCCCCATGCCAAGTTAAGGTTAACTGTGTTGACCACGCCCGACTCTACAAATACCTTGACGAAGAATCGGAGAGTGAGTTCTGTCAAAGAGCCCATGACCATTATCGTATAGGTCAGATCCAATGGTGTGGATCGCGGTTCTACCCCTTAGGCTCTCCGGTCATCGCTAAGATCACCTCTGCCATGCAACTCGCACAAGCGGAGTTCAACAAGAAACCCAAAGTCACCCTCCCAGCGGAATATGAGCAGTTCTGAAAGGTGTTTGAAGAACGACCAATCGGACAACTCCCACCGGAACGGACTTACGACCACGAGATTAATCTCAAAGAAGGCTTCGAACCCAAGATCGGCAAACTATACCCGCTATCCCCATGGGAATGTGATGCCACAGAAGCCTTCCTAGAAGAGAACCTCCGGTCTGGTGCTATCCGCCCCTCGAATTCCCCCCAGGCATCCCCTTTCTTCTTCGTCCAGAAGAAAGAGCTCGACCCCAACGGCAACCCTAAGCTTCGGCCTTGCATGGACTACCGGAAGCTTAACGACCAGACTATTCAGGACGCATATCCTTTACCCCAGATCGACGACCTCATCAACAAGGTGCAAGACGCAAAGGTCTTCACCAAATTTGACATCCGATGGGGTTACAACAACGTCCGAATCAAGGAAGGACATCAATGGAAAGGTGCCTTCCTTACTCACAAGGGCCTCTTCGAACCCATGGTCATGTTCTTCGGAATGACCAACTCCCCCACCACGTTCCAATGGTTCATGAATGACTCATTTCGGGACATGATCTCCAAAGGATGGCTCGTCATTTACATGGACGACCTCCTAATCTTCTCCCCAGACGAACAGCTCCACACCGAATGGACTAAGCGAGTCCTTCAACAGATGGAGGAGCTCGACCTTCACCTCCAACTATCCAAGTGTTCCTTTGCCACAGAACAAGTGGACTACCTCGGTATGATCCTCTCCCCCGGTAAACTCGCTATGGACCCCATCAAACTTGACGGGATCACTTCCTGGCCTGCCCCAACCTCCGTCAAAGAAGTCCGGTCTTTCCTTGGATTTGCCAACTACTATCGGCAATTCATTCCAGACTACTCTACCATCGCCCGCCCCCTCATAGACCTTACTAAAAAGACCCAACCCTAGCACTGGGGTTCCCCACAGGAAGCTGCTTTCCTTCGTCTCAAGGAACTCTTCCTCTCTAAACCCATGCTCCGCCTCCCTGACCCCAGTGCACCCTTCGCCATTGCGACTGACGCCTCTGGCATGGCCACAGGTGGTATTCTTTTACAGACCGACGAGAACGGTGCCTGGCACCCTTGCTTGTACCTCTCTCAGTCGTTCTCCCCCGCAGAATGCAACTACAACATACACGACCGAGAACTCCTTGCCATCATCCGTGCCTTGAAATCCTGGCGTCATCTTCTCCATGGTTCCTGTTTACCTGTTCAAGTCTTCACTGACCACAAGAACCTCACGTACTTCCGAGCCCCCCAGAATCTCAATCGTCGACAAGCCCACTGGCTACTAGACCTCATGGACTTCGACTACAAGATGATCCACGTTCCCGGATCCCTCCTCGCTGGTCCGGACGCCCTATCTCGCCGCCCGGACTTCCTCGCTCATGCACCGGACAACACTCAGACAGTCCTACTCCCCGACTCCATCTTTGTTCACCTCATTGACTCCACCCTCCGGAATCACATTACAGCTACATCGAAAGACGACCCCCTCTTCCTGCAGACGCTGCAAGCCTTCGATGGCTGCATTCCCACCACCTTCTGCTCACGCCTTAGCGACTGGCAACTTCACGAAGGCGTTTTGACCTATCAGGGTCACGTCTATATTCCCCCTGTCGCCGGACTGCGAAAATCCATCCTCCAACGTTGTCATGACCACGAGTCCGCCGGTCACCCCGGCTTCCTTAAGACCTGACAGCTCGTTGCGAGCGAATTCTGGTGGCCTGGTTTGGCCCAGTACGTTCACAAGTATGTCAAGGGCTGTGCCCTTTGCCAACAGCACAAGGTCAATACCCACCCCACAACCCCTCTGCTCACCCCCAACAAGTCCACCGCCACTCGCCCCTTTCAACAGATTTCCTGTGATATGATCACGGATCTCCCCGAATCCCATGGGTTCACGGCTGTAATAGTCTGGGCCGACTTCGCATCTTCAAAGGGGGCTATTTTCTGCCCTACTACTAAAACTGCCACAGTGGAGGACGTCGCCGTCCTCTATTTTAAGAAGGTTTACCCGAGGTTCGGTCTCTATGAGAAGATCATCTCAGATCGAGGCTCCCAATTTGCTTCTCGCTTCGCAAAAGAACTTGGTAGGCTTCTCGGATGTTCCCTAGCATTATCCATCGCATATCACCCCCAGACTGATGGGGAAACTGAGCAGATCAATCAGGAACTCAAGACTTACTTGCGGATCTTTGCGGGGAATAACCCCACCACGTGGGCCGATCGGCTGATCCATGCCGAATTTGCCCACAATCACCGCCCTCATTCCGTCACTGGTAAATCCCTGTTTTACCTAATGATGGGGTACGAACCTACTCCGGTCCCCACCGTCCTCCCACTCACGGACCTTCCCACCGTGGAGGATCGCATCAAGGAACTCACCGCCGCCTGCCAAGAAGCCCTTGCCGCGCACAAGCTAGCTAGGGAAGTCATGGCTTCTCGAAACAAGAAGAATTTCACTCCGTTCGAGAAAGGTGATCAAGTCTGGCTCGAAGCTAGAAATTTGAAACACAACTTGACTCACCTGAAATTCGCCCCGAAACATGAAGGACCTTTTACCATTACCAAGGTACTGTCTCCGATCACATATCAACTCCGCCTCCCCAAGACATGGAAAATACATCCGGTCTTCCACGTATCTCTCCTTACTCCCTACAAGGAGAATTCCGTCCACGGCCCCAACTTCCCATCGCCCCCACCTGATCTTATCGATGGAGAAGAGCAGTACGAAATTGAAAAGATCATACGACACCGGGGCTCTGCTGTCAATCGACAGTTCCTTGTCCGCTGGCATGGCTTCACCGCCGCCAATGATACCTGGCTTCCTGAACGAGAGTTTAAACATGCACAAGCAATCCTCCGAAGCTATAAGAAGCTTCACTCCAAGGTCTTCCCTCCTTAGAACTCTACATGCTGGTCTCTACGTGAGAATCACCAACCGAGCTCTACCGACCTTCGTATCCCTTGAAACATGTCTTGCTCTCCATCCACCGAGTCTTCTCTCACTGCATCGTCCTTCGCCGACTCCGCTCTCCCACCACTCGAGGGAGTCAACAACTCCTCACCCCTTGCCCAGGAACTCTCCGTTCCTACCATTCACCCTCCCATGGTCCTTGCTGACGACTGCCCTAGCAATTCCGCCACCCCCGGGTGGAACACCACACCCCTCCCTTGGCCCTCTGTCCTCGATAAGGAAGAGAAACCCAAGACCATTCTCTCCATCAACGTACCTCGCTTCGCGTACACCCTTCGGTCCAACCCGCTGTCATGCGAGTCCGGACATCTCCTCCAGACTCGCCTTCGAGATTCTCGACTGGCTGCAACAATGCAGGCCCACCTAGATGTAGATTCCCCTCTCGAATCTTTGTACTTAGCATTTTTACAGGTCTCGCGTCTCGACCCCATAGCCTCTTTCACCTCAGCCAATGCCCAATCGGAGTTCTTCTCCACACAGCTCCGCCTTGTAGCCTGCTGTATCCATTCCTACCTGCTCTCAGCCATGCACCAGTTAGACATGCTGGACTTTGTCGCTGACATCGAACGTTACTCCCAGGATCTTGCCAAGGCTGGTCTCCCTGCTCCTCCCGTTTGATCCCTGCTCCCCATCGAATCCATCCTCGTTCCCTCGCCCGCTGAGCCTCTCGCTCCGACGCCGTCTGTGTCGTCCTCCCCTTTATCCCCCAGCGAGATAAACCTTATTGATCGCCTCGAGCGGGTTCACCTCATGAACGAAGGTGAGATCAGCCTCACACCTGACCACCCCATGTACAACGCGTCTTGCTTTCATTGTCACCGCCTTGGACACTGGTGCATTGACTGCCCAGAGTACAAGTGCCCGTTCTGTCTCCACATGCGCCCAGGACACATTCAGAACCAGTGCCCTCTCCGTCATCACCCCCGTCCCACTACCCCATCCTCATCTTCATCTCACTCCTCTAGTTCCTCCCGCTCGTCGCGACGGTCGCACCGTCCGCGACCTCGCCTGCTCGTGTCTCAAATCCAGGATGAGCCGGAACTCGATTTTACAGATGATGTATGGGACGACACGGCCTATGCCAACGTCACCGGATCCCCTAACGGAGGCTACATTGATCTCTAAGAGTCCTCAAGTGGCATTGAGGAGCGTAAGAGGGGGGTAATGTTACGACTTGACCTGGCCCTGTTTATTTCTTTCTTTTCTTTCACTTAGCTTAGTCTCGATGGATCACTATCCATCTCGTCTGGCGTTACCCAGACCACTCTCGCACGGCACATAGGTTGCTATTCCCACAGACCGCATCATATCTTCATTTCCGACTACTGACCCCGCTGTCACTGTTGCTTCGGGCCGTTCCGGCCACTTCTCCGTTTCATGATAATCTTTGATTGACAGCTGCTTCTGATCGACTGTGATCGACAGATCCACAGCGGATGTGACTCGCTTCGACTCAACCCGAGTTCTTACGCTTCCCGAGTCACATCTCTTTTCTTTCCTCATTTACCCGCTCGTTCCATAGGGTTCTATCACCTTCTATGGCCCAGGTATATAAACCGTAGTCTTTACGCTTGTACTCCTTAAGCTAGAGCTACTCAATCATACCTCTTGAGATAACTCTTACGCTCGATCTCCCAAGACCGGGATAAGACCGTCCTTCTCGGACTCATCGTATCCTTCAACGCTGAGCATGCTCTCCGTGAGCAGATACCTCGCCCGAAGGCTCTTAGTTGTACCGTAGCATCAAGAATGCTGGTACTCCCTAGTCCCAGACCTTCCCCTTGAGTCTACGCTTGATCCTACCCGGGCCAAGCGTAACACTCAGCTTTGATCAGGCAGTTGAGTAATGAAGAAAGCACACCTTGCCTTCACCTCATCTGGTGGGCCATGCTTGAGGTTCCATACTGCAGCAGTTGCCTCTGCCTCATTCTTCTGTTCTTCAGTCAGTTGACACTCGACATGGCAGAGTGCCTGTTGATAAACCCACAAGCCACCAATAGTTCTGCCCCTCTCTCTGAATTTCTGCATGACAGTATTATTGATTGCAGCCTTGTATTGCTGTTGAATGATGGAGTGCATGGTCCAAGTGTTGCTGACTTTGATGCAACTAAAACCTCCTCCTGTGCGATTTTGGTTATATAGCCATGTGCAGTATTTCTTATAACATTAAGAATGTGATATTGTTGGCAAGAAAGCAACACTCTACCTGTTCGTGGGTATTCCACTGTTCTGCTGAAAGATCCCTGATTCCATCCAGCTTGTGCAGCTCTTTTACCATGGTGCTAAAGAATTTCTTGCATCTTGCACCCTTGGAGCTCATCCATCAGGCTTTTCCATTGCAGAGAATGGTGAGCTCTTCATCTGTGAATGATTGCTGTGGTACCTCAGGTCCCTGCACATTGTCCTCGTGGTCCTCATCCATATCCTCATCCTCATCCTCATCCTGCTCATTCTCATCTTCCTCTTCCTCATCATCCATTTTGTTGGAGCTATTGGCATTATCTGGGGTATATCCTTGAGAGAGTTTCTCTCTGGAACGGAGATGTTTCATATCTAAGGAAAATTATTTGATGATATGAGGAGGAAAATGGTGTGCAGGAAATTCCTCAGCTCTCTCAAATGACTATCAATAGTAGCACTCAGAGTTCTCCTGACTCACTCCCTTTTTTGTTTAGTTGAATGCTCTACTAGTACATATGAGTTTACCTACAATAATAAGTTTGACAACAGTAGCCAAAACAATGTTACCACTGATGACACTTTCATAGTACATTCAAGAGCCATGATTGAAGGACAGGTGGGCAAAAAAGGGAATTAAAGATCCTTCCCAAAAAAGAAACCAGTGGAGCCTATTCCGAAGGCTGCTTTAGAAAGATGCATACACAGCTTTAGCCACTACCAGTGGCACCAGCTCTGAGCCTATCTGAAACAACACAATATGACATTACCACTGATGAAACTTCCATAGTCCACTCGAGAGCCATGATTGGGGTGAAAAAGGGATTGAGTGTCCTTCCAAAAAGAAATGGGCAGTGCAATCTCATGCCTCATGTGCAAGGATTGAAATATCAAGGAGCTCTGTTCAAATAAACATGGTCATTTGTCCTGTACTTCAATCTAATCATGGCAAAAATGATAGGAAAATCTGTGACCATATGTAGGAATGTCAACTGGGTTACCTGGGAAACTAAGCAGACAACCAGGGGATTCCAAAGTCATCTGGTCCAGGTGAAGTGCAGAAAAGCATCAGAAAAGAAAAGAAAATCTGCCCAGTCTTCTCCAGTAAAGAGTACTCCATCTGGACCCAAAACGCCCTCCATAGGTTTTCTTGCCAGGGAAGAATGGTATTTCAACATTGAGTCTCTGGATGCAGACAGAACACCAAGGCTCAGACTTCCAACAAAGGTCTGTCAGCCAGCAACACAGTTTTAATATCCACTAATATAATTTAGACCCAAAATGATTATTTATGGCAGTGGGTCACTCACAAGGGAGAATATCTGAAAACCCTACTTGATATGGAAGGGCTGCCAGAACCACAGGCATGTTCCAATTGCACCAATGGAGACAGAATATATTGATGCTTGCAATGCTTTAGTCATCTGCTCCTCTGTACCCATTGTTGTAGGGACTGCCATATGCAGCTTCCCTTCCACAAGGTGGAACAGTGGACAGGGTCATTTTTTGAGGATTCCTCCCTCCATTTGGTGAGTTCCTAATATGCCTACAGTGAGTAACAAAACCAATGCAATGTTTGCATCATTTTGATTGTAGAGTAAATATCTGATGAGGTATTGATGCTAGACTCCCTAACCTAGGTATCAATAGAAAGCCCTGATCAAGGGCTTTTAGATGGTATATAGGTTGATTAAGTAATTATTTCTAAATCAGGAGATATTCTGGACTTAGTGAAGGGTACTCATTGCATTGATTTTGTTGCTGACACTTTAAAGTATGGGAACTGTATGTTATAAGGGGATATTACATAATAATTGTGTCACATGATGTGTCATAGGTCTACCATGATACAAACAAACACAAACACAATCATTTTTCCCACAATGGCCATCATGAAATTGCTCTCTGTTGGATAAATCCACAATACTCCCTTTATCTTGGAATTGGGTTACTCATCACATCAAATTGCTTATTCTACTGGTCTCAAACAAGCTACTATTAGTATACTATGGTTCAAACAAATTTTCAACCTACCCAAAGCTTCTGGTGGTCATTCTTCCATCATTTCTTTTACTAACATATATCATGCCATATGTCTTATTGGATCTGGAAGGGTCAAAAATGCAGTCCAGGTCACCAAAACACTTCAAGATGTGAACAACCATTGCAGCTCTCCTCAGACCATTCACTGTCAGTTGGAACAGCTGGTATGAAGTCTGTGATGAAGCAAAAATACCTCCTCTTGCCTAGTATAATAGAAGGGCAAGCATGAACTTTTCTGTAAGCCATCAGGATTAGACTGTTCATGACTCAAAGTGAGTTATATGGTCATATTAGACCTAAGTTCATCACACTGGGATAGATGGTAGCAATTGGGCTTGGAAAAAGATCCTACTGATTGTTCTCCTACACCACTAGGCAAGTAGAGGATGTTTTTGCTTCATCACAGACTTCATACCAGCTATTCCAACTGACAGTGAATAGTCTAAAGGGAGCTGCAATGGTTGTTTGGTCTGAGGAGAGCTGTAATGGTTCTTCACATCTTGAAGTTGTTACGCTTGGCCCGGGTAGGGTCGAGCGTAGACTCAAGGAGATGTTCTGGGACTAGAGAGTACCAGCGTTCTTGACGCTACGGTACGACGAAGACCTTCGGGCGAGGTATCTGCTCACGAAGAGCACACTCAGCGTCGAAGGATACGATGAGTCCGTGAAGGACGAGTCTTATCCCGGTCTTGGGAGATCAAGCATAGGAGTTATCTCAAAGGATATGATTGAGTAGCTCTAGCTTAAGGAATACAAGCGTAGCGGCTACAGTTTATATATGCGGGCCATAGAAGGTTGTAGAACCCTATGGAACGGGCGGACGGAAACGGAGAGTAAAAGCGACATGACTCGGGGAAGCGTAGAGACTCGGGAGGAGTCGAAACGAGTCATGTCAGCTGCGGATCTGTCGATCATGAGCAGCTGTCGATCAAAGATTATCATGAAACAAAGAAGCGGTCGGAACGACCCGAAGCGACAATGACAGCGGGGTCATTAGTCGGGAATGAAGAGTATGGTATGGTCCATGGGATAACTACCAACGTGCCGAGAGATAGGGGCCTGGGTAACGCCAGGCGAGGCGGATAGCGATCCGCCGAGACTAGGCTAAGTCGAGATAAAAAGAAAAGAAATGAACGGGGCCAGGTCAAGTCGTAACAGAAGTGTTTTGGTGACCTGGACTGCATTTTTGACCCTTCCAGATCCAATAAGACATATGGCATGATATACAGTGAGCAACAAAACTGATGCAATATTTGCATCATTTTGATTGTGGAGTAAATATCTGGTGAAGTATTGATGCTAGACCCCCTAACCTAGGTATCAATAGAAAGCCCTGATCAAGGGCTTTTAG
>JBBPSV010000253.1:0-24291 GCA_038093795.1 Retiboletus fuscus
GGAACTGTTTTAGCATTTTTCCTAGGACCATATAAGCACTCCAAATTCACTGGGACCATATTCAGGATGCCTGCTATTTGATTTTTCCATGTTTCAACTCTTTTCCTTCTCCCCCTCTAGAAAGATCGATTTTTGGAGCCTCACAGAGACTTGGTATGGGCATGAAGGAGGGTGTCCCTACCATTATTGAACCCTCTGAACACGATGGTAACATTTGCTAAGCCCCCAAAAATCACATGAGCAAATGGCACCATCTCCTCCTCCTTTCCTCTATCGAAAACATAGCATATCACATCAAAGGACTGTCTGGGAACTGTTTTAGCATTTTTCCTAGGGCATTATAAGCACTCTGAATCCATTGGTAACACTTTCAAGGCTCCAGGAATTCAACTCATTGAACTACAAGCAGATGTGAGATGCATGCATGGCAGACTCTTGTTTGATTTTTATCTCAAGAACGCGACCGCCGAATTTGATGATTAGGGGCTCAAAATGATCGCAGAGATGGCCTCTATGTGATGGTATCATTTTCCAGAGAATCCGAGATTTCAAGTTTGAGATCTATCTCCAAAATGACCCTATAAGTGCATGCGACACCCTCGACAACACCTTCGACAGAGATCGCCACACAGAGGACGACATGAACGGCATCAAGTCTGGAAGGGACGGGTAGGTGGTCTCGAGAACGAGCTTCGCTTTCGACGCGCAGTCCGCCCACGCCTTCCGAACGTCTGCTGGGACGTCCTTCATTTCCGGCTTAGTTGACCACTTCACTGCCGTGTTCTCCAGCTGGTCGACGATCTCGCGAACGTAAGTCTCAAACGGCCCCTTCCATTCCTCCACGTTCTGACCCATAAACTTCCACTCGTCATCCCCTCCTAGCCTCTCTTGGTACATCTTGTCGATCAGGTCCCTGAGCTCGTTGTTCAGAGCATCCAGAACAGGCGTCGCTTCTGACAAGCTCTTCATACATTCGCCCAGGTATGTCTCTGCCTCGTCGCTGTCCTTCTTGCTAGACTTTTTGTTCGCAGCCGTCTTTTGTGCACGGTTGACACGCGCAGCATCCCATGCAATGGTGTTGAAGCACATGCGCAACCGCTCCTCGAGGAATATCGTCATCGCTACAAGCAGCTTCGACGACAGCGTCATCGCGACGGACAGACGTTCCACGGTGAGCACTCACCCCTCCATGATCCGACATGAGATCTTTGCTAAGGGTCGTTATCTTGAAGATGTCCAAGTGCACGTAATGCATCGAAGGTATGTCTACGATTGTCTCTAGCAGACGAAATATATAATCTTGCGATAGCAATGCACTGATCTTGTATTCACGCGACGTCGATCGAAGGTCCCGGTCGGTCTCGTGGTCGTGCCATCGCTGCTTCTCCGACTTCATCATCAGGTATGACTGCACGACGCCTTCTTCCGCCATCTCTGCGTAACTGTATATCCTCTGGTTCGTCAACAGGTGGATTCCAGTCGACTCGTCAATCTTTCCTGCGATGTGCATGAACGATCTGTCTGTCCATCCATCCTTTCGACTCACCTTCGTCGTATACCGCCATGATCCACGATCCGCCAGCGCTCACAAGACTGTTCAAGTGGTCCACCAACGTCTGCGCGTCCTGTATGTCCTCATTGGACACCAATTCAGGTTCGTCCTTCAGCTGGCCTTGTAGATCTTTCAGATCCCGTTTTGCCTGACCCAATGCAGACTTCTTCGTCTTGATCCAGTCAATCAGCGCCGCACGTCGGTGTCGTCCTCCTGCAGAAACGATCTCTGTGCCATACGTCCCGTCCACGACGTTGTCGTCGAACGACGAGTCTCCTTTCAATCGCAGCCACGGTAAGTGTGATCCATCTCTCTCCGTCGTCTCCATCTCTGACCAATGCTTCACTGTGTCCGCCACGACGTCCTCGGCCTTGACGATCACGTTGATCGCGTTTGCTTGCCCATACCGGTCCAGTCCGTTGCTCAGGAATGAGTCAACCAACGCGCTCTTCTCCTTCGTGTTCAGCTCGCGTTTGTTGTACTTCCCGAACAGTAAGTTCCATTTCACGATGTCTAGTCGAGCGTAACCGAGTAATGCTTTCTCCGACTTTTCTTGCCTGTCGTAGTACTGATCAATATATTTATCCACCTTCATCTTTGGCGTGATCTGAGCACCGTCCGTGTTGTCCGTATCGTTCGTGCGTCCTTTCATCTTCTTTCCCGATTTTCCTTTTGCCATGTCGTCAATGTGAAAGATTGGTCGATCGGTTATCTCTCTCTTCCTTTTTAGGTGCCTCACATTACCGCATTTCGACACTATGGTCAATTTGCTGCTAATTTCGTGTTCTGTCCTTGCCTAGATATAATGTACGTAGTTCCAATACACCGTTCCAGAGCATCGTGCATGACCGTCTCAACGTCCTAGTCAGAAGTGATGTCGATCACCTCCACCTCCCTCTACAATTCCTCCAATATATCGTCCGTGTCCCACTCCCTCCACCATTCTTCAAATCGTTTCATCGCGTGGATACTCTGTCTGCAGGTTCCCTCCGTAAGTCCTCTTTGTCCTCTTTGCAGTGTCTTAAAACTCACCGATAATGCCCCTTATGTGACAACCCCTCCCCAACCTTCTCGCCCATCTTCTTCTCCTCTTCTTGGGCCCACTCGATCAGTCGGTTTGTCCATGCATCCACCTCGAACGGCATCTTCGATGCTGACCTGTCTTGCAGATCCTCCAATCCCACTGTCTCCAATCGGCACATCGGACACTTGAGGATCTTTCGCCTGATGTCTGGCTCGTCTCCCCCAACTATCTTGTAGAACATGCCCCAAGCCTGCGTCAGGCAAGTTCTGCAGAACTTATGCCCACATGGTGAGTTCACTCGAGTCGCGTTTTGCCTGTAGTTCAACGGTCAGTGCTCTATCTGTCCATCTCCATAACGCTTACATCGTGTCCTGGCATCTGCAATGACTAGTCAGTCTCTCTGTCCCATCATGGCCCCAAACTTACATGGCACAGAGAAGGTGAGCACTTATCAGTCTCTCCAGCATCCTCAGCTCTCCTCCCGTCCTCGTCCTCGTCTCCGTTTCCCCTGCCGTTCCTCCATCTCCCGCCACATTTTTCTGAAACTTCTCTACCATCTCTTCCAGCTCCTCTACCCTCTTCTGCAACTCTCTTACCTCCCCCTCATGCCCTTCCTCATTTTCACCTTCCTCACATCCTTCTATCACCTCCCCCATCTCTCTCCTTCTCGCCATTTCTTTTTCTTCCTTCTCCTCTTATGATCGTTTTACATGTCAGTATGTTCCTACACATTGTTGTACCACTCACTCTGTCTCAATAGTATTATTTCCCTCATCCTTTCACTTTTCTTTATTGCACGTTGCATCATCGTGGTGTTAGACTCCACTGTATCTGATTTACCATAGTATTTATATATATCCTTTTATGTACCTAAACAAAACAATCGTATATACCATATGCTGACGCACTTTACGAAAGACGACTTCATTGCATCTAAATAACCGCAATTCGTACAGATTGCCTGTTTGCGGTAAAATAGCATTTCCGAATATAACTTTTAAATACACCAGTTAACCGCAATTCACACATACTGCTCGTTTGCGGTAAAATAGTGTTTCAGATATACATTTTAAATACACCAATTAACCGCAATTAGTACATACTGCTCATTTGCGGTAAAATATAGTGTCGTTTTGAACAGGTTAACCTGCCTGCAGTTCACATCTACCCTGGAGATGCAGTAAAATCTTGTTTTTGCCACAATTCCAGGTATGTGTCACTTTGCGGCTATTTTGCTACTCGATTTAACCACTTGATTGTCATAATTTGTCCCTTTACTGCATAAAATGTTGCTTTTTATTGTCACTACTTTACCGCAATTTTTTTAACTGTGTTAGCGGTTATTTTGTGTCCAAAAATGTCACCTGAACCCCACCTTGACCCTAACCGATTTATGAAAAACAGTAAAATCATGCTCTAAAATGTTTCATCCAGGATTTATAGCGTATTGCCATCATCTGACTGCTTTCTATACAAATACTGTAAAATCCAGGACATCTGAATCTAGTGAACGAAACGGCGATCACGGATGAAAGGCGTGGCTGGGCATACTAGTCCAAACATTGAAGGTCGGGACGGCAGGACGTGATTGTCTAGTCTTGGTAGTCTGGTGACCAGACTGTCTAATGAGGCAAGCCGTTGATAGACGGTCTGGTAAAATTGGTTGGTGATTCATAGGGCCATGTGGAATTCATCAGCATGTGATAGCGATCGAGTTTTCAGCCAATCAGAAAAAAGCAATTATGATCGAGAATTGTCTAAAAAAATACAATCAAAAGATAAGTGAAATGAACCGGAAATGCAGTGGAAATGAATGTGTGATGCCCGTCTGTTGCCGACAAAATCATGGACATCGCGGCCATCATTACCTTCAAAATGCTCCATTGGCATCGCTCGAAGAGATTGCATGTTAGCTTAACGAATTTGAAGATAAGCTCCCTCCCTAGGGATTACCTGGAGACACTTGGCCCGAATGACAAGACGGATGCGCTATGAGCGGGGAAGATGATGCCGCACACCTTCCAACTTCAAGCTTCTCTCGCACTCTTGAATGGAAAAGACAGTATTGTTATCGCTGGGACAGGTAGTGGCAAAACTCTGTGCTTGCTGATCCCATTGTTACTTCGACCAACCACGAGCTCGATCACAATTTCTCCGCTCAAATGACTTCAGGTCACATATGTAGGGTACATAACATTCACGCTTGTCTTCCTAGGAACTCGGTACCTCTGGTAGGTGATCGAGTTTCAAAAGTATGGGATTCCAATGATCGCGATCAATGAAGACACACCAAATGATACAAGACTCAGGGAGGTGGTACTACCAACTCATTGAATGATCTTGCTTCCAGTTTTTGAACTAACATCACTAGGAAATCAAATCCGGTCAGTTCAGACACCTCATCATCTAGATTCTCAAGCAATGTTGACAGAGATGTGAACAAGATGCAGAGCCCACACTGATGCAGAGATTCAATGGTTTGACGAGAGGCACCTTGTGTCCAGAGCATAAGCATGAATGGAGCTGCAAAGTAAACACAGTGTTGCGACCGTTGGTTTGCAAGCTGCGTGACAATGACATTACGAGCCTTTGGCATAAACGGAAAGGGTTGCAGCAAGTAAAAGATCAAAGTAACATAGTGCCTACAGTGATACAAGTTTTCTTTTTGTTCTTCCTCTTTGCGCAATCAGTTTGACAAGCATCCTCAAGGAAAACTCGAAGAGTTGGAGCTGCAGTCGAGAGAATAGACTCGATCGTTTCGTTGAGTTCCCATGTCCTCAGAAATTCGGGTGTAACTGCACTCAAGGACCCTCTCAGACCCTCCTTGATGATGTCTAACTTGTGGTAGATATTGCCCGATGCTATCTCAACAGTGTGAGGCTCCACCCACTGACGAAAGAATTTTTCACCACATGTGTCTTGCACGATGTGGTCAAGAATGCGATGTAACTTGGCTTGCAAGTCGTTCGTTGGAGAAGCATACAACCCACTACGGTAACCTTCAAAATCATGCTCAGTAGGATCTAGAATAGTGGAGAGAGAGTCAATGAAAGAAACATGGCTATCACATCATACTTTTAGAGCTTTCTGCATGTGTTGTTGTGGAGAAAGACATTTTTTCTTCAGCTGTATAGACTTGAAAGGTTCGTTGATAGACTCATTGTCTTGTGTCATCCCGTCGTTGCTGATGTTCATGCAGTCACGCGTTTAGCAGGTACTATGCTTGATTGAGGGATAAGGACTTATCCTGATCAATCACTATACTTAACAGATCACACGTGGACGTGACTTGGTCCTAACTAGGCATATACATCATGTGCCGATGAATTCCGCGTGGCCCTATGAATTGCTGACCAATTTTACCAGACCATCTATCAATGGCTTGCCTCATTAGACGGTTTGGTCACCAGACTATAGTCTTGGCCCCTTGGTTCCCTGCATATCAGATAGTCTGAGTCATTGCCCTGCTTGGGTACGCTGCCCAATCTGCTTCCATTTCGCTCTTACATAGGCAGAGAACAAAAAAAAAGTCGCGACTTTGCGCGACTGCCATTGATTTTACAAACAGCTGTAAATAAACAACACCATGCATATCGGTGTGACAATCACCAAGTCAGAGTTCAAAGTGTGACATATTTCGCATCACATCGATGACTTCAGAAAGTACTTTTCGAAATCCAGTACCCCACCCACGCATCCACCTCGACCTCCCCAATTGCCTCCATATTGGCCATCGTTGGACTGACTTGCTGTGCTTTGGCAGTACTAAAGTTCACAATTCCACTTGCCTCCATGGCACCATTCCTCATGCTCCGAACAGCCTGGTTTCCCCATGCCAATGCACGGAAGAACTCAAGCAGCTTGATGGCAGGCTATGTCGGACAAGTATTGGCACGTTAGTGATGATCGTTCAGGCAGTGAGAATCTTTCGAATCTACTCATGATCTTTTCCAGGTGATCTTGCAAAGCGTTCTCAGCCTTGTTCTCCAACAGTGCAAACCAATCCTCGAATGGAACAATTGGTAGCATGTTGTCTCCTAGCCCCTTTCATTGGATGATCGAATGTTGCACGAAACCAATGATCTCTGCCCAAGGGGCACTGTGAGGACTGACAATGTTGAGTGCTGGGGGTGGCACTTCCTTGACAGATGCCATCTCCAGAATTGCAGAAGCTACTTCTTCCCCGTGCAGCCACGACATGACCTAGATCTTGGTCAACACAGATGATCATTGGCTGTGTCTAGTCACTCACACCAGCGGCCTCTGGGAGCACACCGAGGGCAATGCTGGATTTCACAATGATCGGGAACCAGTTGGTAGCGGTCCAGGATCCATCCGGTCCACCAGCGATTTGGCCAATGCGAAGAGAAGTTGCATGCAACCCACTCTTCACGATGGTCTTCAAACCATATCAGTACCAACTGTCTGATTGGTTATCACGTTGTGACTTGTTCAGTGGCATATTTGCCCTCCCCATAGCCTGCACCTATGGCAGCGGAGGGGTCAAGCTGAACTTCCTCTGGAAAAGGACCCTTTGAGTTATCCCAAGCCTGCGCAGATCCGATTGAAGAAGTGAACAAGAACTGGACGTTCCTTTTCTGCGGTGAATCCAGGCCAAGGTCGACCAAGTTCCGTGATGCCCAAATGTTTTCCTCAAATGGAGATATCGCCAAATTAAAGTCGAGGTGCCACACATTGTGTATGATCATTGTCAGCGAATTCCGGATCTGCGAATGATATATCAGAGAGTATATCCTTGTTAAAGCGAAGGGTCAGCCCTACCTCATCATACTGGGCTGGAGACAGACCACACTTCTCCAAGAATGTGTCGGCTTCGACATAAACAAGCTTCTTCAAGTCCGACAGGTCAATCGGAAGTCCTCTGTCTCTGAAAGCCAATAATTGCTGTTCCTTGATCGACTTCATAGAAGAGTGATGGTTGAAAGCAAAGACCCACTGAATCACAGGGCTTTTGAGAAGCTGTTAAGACTGAGTTGGATGGTCGAAGATAGACTGGTCCGAGCTTCTCCGAAGACCAATCTAGGTCCGGACTTCCTAATTCGGAAGTTCGAGATTTTGGACTTGAAGGGACTTGGCTTCAGCGACTTGGGTCAGAGTGCTGCGCCCTTGCCGTGGTCTCAGGTCCCAGTATTTCAGAAGGGTCGAAGGTCGGAGGGGATTCTTAAGGTCATAAACAACGTCAAGGTAAAAGGGTTCAGAGAGTGGATCAGAGGTGAATAATCTAAGTCGATATTCGGACTAAAGAATACATGTGTATCTACAAGATTTATATACGAAGAAAGAGAACAGCATTAGTATCAGATTTGTAAGTAGTTCAGAAGTCCGGATGTTCGAAGGCCGGAGCTGTGTTTGTAAGCGAGACACAGGTTCGGACAAGAATGTAAAGCGGGACTAATACTAAAGGAGATGGAACGATGTCGTAAGTAAAATGTATCATAGTTCGGAAGTCCGAACGGAAGTCCGAGTGAAGCGGACTATTGGACTAGTGTTACGACTTGACCTGGCCCCGTTTATTTCTTCTCTTTTTCTTGACTTAGCTTAGTCTCGGCGGACCGCTATCCGCCTCGCCTGGCGTTACCCAGGCCCCTATCTCTCGGCACGTCGGTAGTTATCCCACGGACTGCACTATACTCTTCATTTCTGACTAATGACTCCGCTGTCATTGTCGCTTCGGGTCGTTCCGACCATTCCCTGTTTCATGATAATCTTTGATAGACAGCTGCTTCTGATCGACATTGATCGACAGATCCACAGCAGATGTGACTCATTTCGACTCATCCCAAGTCCCTACGCTTCCCCGAGTCACATCTCTTTTCATCCCTCGTTCACCCGCTCGTTCCATAGGATTCCATCACCTTCTATGGCCCGAGTATATAAACCTTAGTCTCTATGCTTGTATTCCCTAAGCTAGAGCTACTCAATCATACTCTTGAGATAACTCCTACGCTTGATCTCCCAAGACCGGGATAAGACTCGTCCACCTCGGACTCATCGTATCCTTCGACGCTGAGCGTGCTCTTCGTGAGCAGATACCTCGCCTGAAGGTCTTTGTCGTACCGTAGCGTCAAGAACGCTGGTACTCCTTAGTCCCAGAACTCCCCTTGAGTCTACACTCGACCCTACCTGGGCCAAGCGTAACAAAAGCTCTAGCTTACCACGTCGCGGCTACCGTCGAGTAGACCCTCCTCCTCGGCCCGACCACCACCGATCTCCACCTCGTGGAGAGCCACAGAACAGCAAACCGCTGAATCCTCAGAATCATCGGACTCTGAAGTTTCCACTGAGAACTCAGATAACCCCGACCTCGACCTTGAGCTACGCTCTCCCTCCGCGGAAGCAGAATCACAAGAACTCTCTAGACTACTGTCTCACCAGCTTTCAGCCAGAGCAGTTATTCCCAGCCATGGCACCACCTGCTGCCCAGCCCCAGACTCCCACTATGGGAACCAAGCCCACAGAAATCTGTCTCGGAGTCCCCGAAGACTTCGACGGAAACCTCATGAAAGCGAAGCCTTGGCTATGCTCGGTACAACTGTACCTGTCCATCAACGCAGAAATTTACAACGACGATGCTAGGCGCATTGCCTACGCACTCTCCTTCATGAAGAAAGGTACAGCCTCTACCTGGGCTGACACCTTCAGAGAAACCAAGGTCTCAGGCAGAGGCTTCTCTCTTGGGAAGTGGTCCGACTTCGTCGCCGAATTTGAAGGAGTTTTCTCCCATTCAGAATCGGTTACCAACGCGCTCACTTGGCTTGCCACTAAGCAAATGATCCCAGGAAAGAAGGGCGAGTTTTCCCCTTCTTTGGCTAATTACACCGCCCAGTTCAGGTCCAAAGTATCCGCCACAGGAGTAACTGACGATTCGGTTCTAGTCTCCTATTACTCTGCGGGTATACCCGAAGATCTAATGTTCGATGTTCTCCGGATGGAGAACCCCCCTACTAAAGTCGCCGACTGGTACAAGAAGGCGGCTCTCTTCGATTCCCATCGCCGCCGCGCTCGAGGAATCGCCCAGCAGCACAAGAAACCCGGTACTTCATACGTACCAACCTACTCTAAGAAGGAAGACAAGGACTCCGACGCCATGGACATTGACGTGGTCCGCCTTCCCCCCAAGCTCACTGAAGCCGAACGGCAGAAGTGTTTCAAGGAAGGCCATTGCCTCCGATGCCACCAGACTGGCCACATGGCAAAGGAGTGTAAGGCTTACGATTCTTCCAAGAACCCCAGGAAAGCCCGAAAGGTCAGGAAGGACGATATTCCTGAGTTAGCCGACTGCGAAGACGATGACGAAGCCGAGTCAGTAGCTAGGATCTCCTTCTCCCGAAAGGATTTTTAGAACGGAGGACCCCGTCAACGCGGACTCCTCCTAGATGTGCCAATGTACTAGTTTCTGAGACTCGCAAATCTATGCAAATCCCAGTTCAGCTCATTGTACCAGTGCACACCCTTAAAGCCGTTGACACCCGCGCCCTGATCGACAGTGGTGCCGACATCTCGTGCATCAACTGGGACTTCGTGCAAAAGCACAAACTCCCCATCACCCAACTACCGAAACCCATCCCAGTTCGGAACGTCGACCAATCCAGTAACTCCCACGGAGCCATCCGATTCACCTGCACCCTCTACGCCAACACCAGAGGGATCACTCAGAAAGTTCTCTTCCATGTTATGTCCTGTGGAAGTGAGAATGTCATCCTCGGACTTCCCTGGCTCCGCTCCACCAATCCAAAGATCGACTGGTTCAAACAGATGATCGATATCCCCGAATCCTGCGACCAATCCAAGGTTCTTTTCCAGGAACACAATGTCACTATCTCTGAGTACAGCGATCGATTCAAGAGACCCAGCTTCGACTGGACCCCCCCACGCCAAGTTAAGGTCAACTGCGTTGACCATACCCAACTCTATGAGTATCTTGATGAGGAATCGGAGAGTGAGTTCTGTCAGAGAGCTCATGACCACTATCACATAGGCCGGATCCAACAGTGTGGGTCACGGTTTTACCCCTTAGGCTCTCCGGTTATCGCCAAGATTACTTCCGCCATGCAACTCGCACAGGCGGAATTCAACAAGAAACCCAAAGTCACCCTCCCAGTGGAGTATGAGCGGTTCCGAAAGGTGTTTGAAGAATGACCAATCGGACAACTCCCACTGGAATGGACTTACGACCACGAGATTAATCTTAAAGAAGGCTTCGAACCCAAGATCGGCAAACTATACCCGCTATCCCCACGGGAACGCGAAGCCACCAAAGCCTTCCTAGAAGAGAACTTCTGGTCTGGTGCTATCCGCCCCTCGAACTCCCCCCAAGCATCCCCTTTCTTCTTCGTCCAGAAGAAAGAACTCGACTCCAACGGTAACCCTAAACTCCGACCCTGCATGGACTACTGAAAGCTCAACGATCAGACGATCCGGGATGCGTACCCCTTACCCCGGATTGACGACCTTATCAACAAGGTGCAAGATGCTAAGGTCTTCACCAAGTTCGATGTCCGATGGGGCTACAACAACGTCCGGATCAAGGAAGGACACCAATGGAAAGGTGCCTTTCTCACTCACAAGGGCCTTTTTGAACCTATGGTCATGTTCTTCGGAATGACCAACTCCCCCACCACGTTCCAGCATTTCATGAACGATTCGTTCAGGGACATGATCTCCGAAGGATGGCTCGTCATCTATATGGACGACCTCCTCATCTTTTCCCCCGACGAACAACTCCATACTGAACGAACTAAGAGAGTTCTTCAACGAATGGAAGAGCTCGACCTCCACCTCCGCCTATCCAAGTGTTCCTTTGCTACGGAACAAGTGGACTACCTCGGCATGATCCTCTCCCCGGGTAAACTCACCATGGACCCCGTCAAACTTGACGGAATCACCTCCTGGCCTGCCCCGACCTCAGTCAAAGAAGTCCGGTCCTTTCTCGGATTTGCCAATTACTACAGGCAGTTCATCCCGGACTACTCCACCATCGCTCGCCCCCTCATAGATCTCACTAAGAAAACCCAACCCTGGCGCTGGGAGTCGTCGCAGGAAGCTGCATTCCTTCGTCTAAAGGAACTCTTCCTCTTCAAACCCGTGCTCCGCCTCCCCGATCCCAGCGCACCCTTCGCCATTGCGACCAACGCCTCTGGCGTGGCCACAGGTGGTATTCTTTTACAGTCCGACAAGAACGGTGCTTGGCACCCATGCTCATACCTCTCTCAGTCGTTCTCCCCCGCAGAGCGGAACTACGACATACACGACCGCGAACTCCTCGCCATCATTCGTGCCTTGAAGTCTTGGCGCCACCTCCTTCATGGCTCATTCACGCCAGTTCAAGTCTTCACTGATCACAAGAACCTCACGTACTTCCACGCCCCCCAGAATCTTAATCGTCGACAGGCCCACTGGCTATTAGACCTTGCGGACTTCGACTACAAAATGATCCATGTCCCCAGATCTCTCCTCGCCGGTCCCGACGCCCTGTCCCGCCGTCCGGACTTCCTCACCCACGCACCGGACAACACTCAGGCAGTCCTCCTTCTGGACTCCATCTTTGTCCACCTCATTGATTCCGCCCTCCGGGACCACATTAAGACCACGTTGAAAGACGATCCCCTCTTCCTCCAGATGCTTCAAGCCTTTGATGGCTCCATTCCTACCGCCTTTCGCTCCCGCCTTAGTGACTGGCAGCTCCATGAAGGCGTGTTAACCTATCAAGGTCGCGTCTATATTCCTCCTGTCGCCAGACTGCGTAAGTCCATTCTCCAACGCTGTCATGACCACGAGTCCGCTGGTCACCCGGGTTTCCTTAAAACTCGACAGCTCGTTGTGAGCGAGTTCTGGTGGCCTGGTTTGACCCAGTACACTCGCAAGTATGTCGAGGGCTGTGCCCTTTGCCAGCAGCACAAGGTCAACACTCACCCCACGACCCCTCCTCTCACCCCCAACAAATCCACCGCTACCCGCCCCTTTCAACAGATTTCCTGCGATATGATCACGGACCTCCCCGAGTCCAACGGTTTCACGGCTGTAATAGTCTGGGCCCACTTCGCATCTTCGAAGGGGGCTGTTTTCTGCCCTACTACCAAAACCGCCACCGCCGAGGATGTCGCCATCCTCTATTTCAAGAAAGTTTACCCAAGATTCGGCCTCTACGAGAAGATCATCTCCGATCGGGGCCCCCAATTCGCTTCTCGCTTTGCAAAAGAACTCAGTAGGCTTCTCGGATGTTCCCTTGCGTTATCCACTGCGTATCACCCCCAGACTGATGGGGAAACCGAGCGGATCAATCAGGAACTCAAGACTTACATGCGGATCTTTGCGGGGAACAACCCCACCACGTGGGCAGATCGGCTGATTCACGCCGAATTTGCTCACAATCACCGCCCTCATTCCGTCACCGGTAAATCCCCATTTTACCTAATGATGGGATATGAACCTACTCCGGTCCCCACTGTCCTCCCGCTCACGGACATCCCCGCCGTGGAGGATCGTATCAAGGAGCTCACCGCCACCTGCCAAGAAGCCCTTGCTGCACACGAACTAGCTAGGCAGGTCATGGCCTCCCGGAACAAGAAACACTTCACTCCATTCGAGAAAGGTGATCAAGTCTGGCTCGAAGCCAGGAATTTGAAACGAAACCTGACTCACCCGAAATTTGCCCCGAAACGTGAAGGGCCCTTTACCATTATCAAGGTACTGTCCCCGATCACGTATCAACTCCGCCTCCCCAAGACATGGAAAATACATCCGGTCTTCCATGCCTCGCTCCTCACCCCCTATAAGGAGAACTCCGTGCACGGCCCCAACTTCCCATCACCCCCGCCTGATCTTATCGATGGAGAAGAGCAGTACGAAATTGAAAAGATCATACGACACCGGGGCTCTGCTGTCAACCGTCAGTTCCTAGTTCGTTGGCACGGCTTCACCGCCACCGACGACACCTGGCTCCCCGAATGGGAGTTTAAACATGCACAAGCAGTCCTCTGAAGCTATAAGAAGCTTCACCCCAAGGTCTTCCCTCCTTAGAACTCCACGCGCTGGTCTCTAAGTGAGAATCACCAACCGAGCTCTACAGACCTTCGTACCTCTTGCAACATGTCTTACTCCCCATCTACTGAATCTTCCCTCACCGAGTCCTCCTTCACCAACTCTGCTCTTCCCCCACTTGAGGGAGTCGATGATTCTTCACCCCTCGCCCGGGAACTCTCTGTTCCCACTATTCACCCTCCCATGGTTCTCGCCGACGAATGCCTCAGTACTTCTGCCACTCCTGGGTGGAACACCACATCCCTTCCTTGGCCTTCTGTCCTCGACGAGGAAGAAAAGCCCAAGACCATTCTTTCGGTCAATGTACCCCGCTTTGCATACACCCTCCGATCCGACCCGCTGTCATGCGAGTCCAGACGCCTCCTCCAAACCCGTCTCTGAGATTCCCGCCTGGCCGCTACCATGCAGGCCCACCTAGATGTAGACTCCCCTCTCGAATCATTGTATTTAGCCTTTTTACAGGTCTCTTGTCTCGACCCCATCGCTTCGTTCACCTCTGCCAATGCCCAGTCTGAATTCTTCTCCACCCAACTTCATCTCGTAGCCCGCCGCATCCGCTCATACCTCCTCTTAGCCATGCATCAGCTAGATATGCTGGATTTCGTCGCTGACATAGAACGTTACTCCCAGGACCTCACCAAGGCTGGTCTTCCCGCTCCACCCGTTCGACCCACTCTCCCCATCGAAACCATTCTCGTCCCCTCGCCCGCCGAGCCCGTCGCTCCAACGCCGTCTGCGTCGTCTTCCCCACTGTCTCCTAGCGAGGTAAACCTTATTGACCACCTCAAGAGGGTTCATGTTATGAACGAAGGTGAGATCAGCCTCACGCCTGACCACCCCATGTACAACGCGTCCTGCTTCCATTGTCATCGCCTTGGACACTGGCGCATAGACTGCCCAGAGTACAAGTGCCCGTTCTGTCTATGCATGCGCCCGGGACACATTCAGAACCAATGTCCTCTCCGTCGTCGTCCCTGCCCTGCCACCCCATCCTCGTCCTCATCTCATTCCTCCAGTTCCTCTCGCTCGTCGCGATGGTCGCACTGCCTGCAACCTCACCCACTCGCGTCCCAAATTCAGGATGAGCTGGAGCTCGATTTTACAGATGACGTATGGGACGACATGGCCTATGCCAATGTTACCGGTTCCCCCAACGGGGGCTACATCAACTTGTGAAGTTCCTCAAGTGGCATTGAGGAGCGTAAGAGGGGGGTAATGTTACGACTTGACCTGGCCCCGTTTATTTCTTCTCTTTTTCTCGACTTAGCTTAGTCTCGGCGGACCGCTATCCGCCTCGCCTGGCGTTACCCAGGCCCCTATCTCTCGGCATGTTGGTAGTTATCCCACGGACTGCACTATACTCTTCATTTCCGACTAATGACTCCGCTGTCATTGTCGCTTCGGGTCGTTCCGACCATTCCCTGTTTCATGATAATCTTTGATAGACAGCTGCTTCTGATCGACATTGATTGACAGATCTGCAGCAGATGTGACTCGTTTTGACTCATCCCGAGTCCCTACACTTCCCCGAGTCACATCTCTTTTCATCCCTCGTTCACCCGCTCGTTCCATAGGATTCCATCACCTTCTATGGCCCGAGTATATAAACCTTAGTCTCTATGCTTGTATTCCCTAAGCTAGAGCTACTCAATCATACTCTTGAGATAACTCCTACGCTCGATCTCCCAAGACCGGGATAAGACTCGTCCACCTCGGACTCATCGTATCCTTCGACGCTGAGCGTGCTCTTCGTGAGCAGATACCTCGCCTGAAGGTCTTTGTCGTACCGTAGCGTCAAGAACGCTGGTACTCCTTAGTCCCAGAACTCCCCTTGAGTCTATGCTCGACCCTACCCGGGCCAAGCGTAACAACTAGTGTCTAATGGGTTTGGACATGAGTTGGTATGGGATATGACAGAAGCTGCGAGAGCAAGAAAGATCCGAGACCACCCATAGTTCCGGTGAGCAGGACAACCGCAGGTTCAATCGGTTGACTGCTGGGCAATACGCCATCAACAGGCCCTTCTAAACCAATCGAGTACTTCTTGATCATAGCACTGATGACTTGCTTATGTTGCTCTGCAGAGTCTACCCCCCGTCCATTGCAGCTGCTGTTGACAAGAGCAGCGATCCACGAACTAAGCAGCTGAATAGTTGGGTTTTCGAAGATGACATTGGGAGAGATGAGGGCAGCAGCCTTCTTGATCGCTGGTCAGTCGATTGTTGTAGAGTACCCAATAACCGGTTTCGAAGATATGTGACATTCAAACTGTGAGAAAGGCATGGTGTAAGTCATGTCTTAACCTTTGTTGTCTTATGAAACCACGCACCTATCAAAGCCTTGAGCGAACAAGTCAGCATGGGGATCAACATGATTGTTAGGGCTGATGGCATGAGCATGTTCCAGCAACCATTCTTCAAGGACCTCACTAGTCCATACTGACGGTGCAGCCATACCATCAAGAGCTACTGAACTAGCTTCGACGGTATGATACCTTCAGCGAGTCAGATCCATGTCTGCACACCATCAACGACTCACGATGCATTGATCTCTGCTTCATAAGCATTCAGAGTCGCTTCACGTTGAATGGTACCCTTGGCAGTGCGTACCATGGGCTTTCTTTTGTCCGTAACCAAAATCATCTCCTTGAAAATACGACTGAACGCTGGCGACGGCTTGTTGGCCACTTCGATCGCAGGCCTTTGTTCACTTCAGTCAACGAACTTGCCCAATCATACGTGAAACACATACCAGATCTGATTTCGAAACTCAGCAATGGCTTTCTCGTCATTGACGTCGATACTGTGTCCCAGGTGAGGCTCGATGAGAATGCCGACTTGGTTTCGCTCTCGCCCAAACATGATAACACCTTGTGCAAGTGGGGAAGACCTGATAATGCCCTCCATTGGAACAGAGACCGTCTTCTCTCCAGATGCAAGAGTGATGACATCGACGGCCCTCCCAATGCTGTCACAGAGGAACAGAAGCATGAATACTTTAGTAATAATCGACTGGGAAACCTACATCTTGCACATATCCTTGGTTGGATGTTTCACGCAGACATCCACAGTAGCATATCCCTTAGCATCAGGCATATTCTCCACCGCCATCTGGAGATTGTCTGTCGACTAATCAAGCTTGTTAGCATAGTCTAAAACCATCACGAGATCAAGATCTCATACCAAGATTTGCAGCTCGTATGTATCATTTCCCTGTGGAGCCCACTTGATCTTCAGGTTATCAGCGAAACACATCCACATCCAATCACCATCGGCAACATCTTGTTTGTCACAAGTTGCAGCCCAGGGTACAAATTCTGTCCTGCCATACAAGCATGTGAGTTGTACTCCAGCAGTGAACAACCTCTCACCGACCTTGACAGGCAGAGGGCCACCACTGAAGCACTGCAGATACTGAGCAAGAGAGAAGGTATGTTGTACTAGAATTCACGTACCACAGAATCCACATTCTTCAGAATTTTGATAGCCCCATCTGACGTGGCCATCTGTTCAAGGAATGTCAGAACAGTGAACAGGAGATTATATTCTGTCTTCTTGAGGGACTCGATCATGTTTTCACTCGTCAGTATCACTGGTTGGGCAAGATATGGGGGATAGACCACAGTGGTCACAAGGCAAGAAATGGGTGAATAAAGCTGAGTGCAAATACTGAGACCATGAAATGCAGGCAGCACCATGGCGCCAATGCGATGTGGGGGAGGGAGTTCAGCATTTGCACGCAGAATGGCTACAGATAATCAGCAGGGTCACCACTACGCATTGTAGAAATAACATACGCTGTGCCAACCATTGAATCTGGATTCTGTGGCTGTGCACAATGGATCTCTGCTACAAGAGGAATGAAGGTAAATAGCTGGAGAATCCAAGTCTGGACGTTTCAATGGGGCAGGGTATGGAACAAATGAATCAGCTGTGACCTCCTGCCCGAGCTGTGGAAATGCATATTGCAATGTGGGGAGCTGGGCTTCCTCATTTTCGTGTTGAATGCCATCCATAAGCCCTCTATGAGCATGCTCAAGTGTTACGACATCCGAGCAGTTGGTCCTTTTCATCATATTTACAACAGCTGCAGCAGAATTTCGAGGCAACACCAGGAATGACTGAAGTGAAATTTTTGAGAAATGGACTAAAAGAGCTAGATATGAATGTACAACCCATCCAGCGATGGACAAGCCCGCGAGAACGGCATGGTGCAATATTGTGTCTGTATTGGCAATAACCATTACAACCTCCCCATCTGGGCCCTGGCAAGAAGGGCGAAGAGCATGGGCAACTCGGTGAGCAGCTCGACCGAATTCAAGGAACGAGATTTCTGTCAGTGTGTTGGGAACGTTCTCATTTGGGTAAACAAAGATTGGAAACGAGGGGTTTCTATCCATATGAAAGTTAACCAAGTCAGATAACAACAGTGAGTAATCGAGAGGAGGGAGCTGGAGAGGAGTAGAGGGCATGGTTGGTGGAAGATGTGATGGGTTACTTGGGATGATTGATGAGGGACATGCTCGTAGCAATGCTTTTTATAGCTGGATGGTCTGTCAGCAAGTGAGGTTACTTAACTGGATTTCGGCAATGCAGATACGGTAAAGCCATGCTGAGTCGTGCAGGTTGATCAGAAGGGCCCTGGGTGTGACACTCAGAGACGCACGCATGATTGGCACTGCAAAATGTAAAACCATGTGTTATCAGCGTCACAGTCACTCATCAGTGCAAAAAAAGTGACGCTGTCACTAAGTTTGTGGATGCGTCAAATCAGTATCCTGGAACAGACACTAGTTTCTGGTGTTGTCCTTGGAACGTCACTGATTCTCATTTATAGCATATAGCACGGGTGAGGTTGTACGGAAATGGTGGGTACATGTTCAATTTCCAAACCTGCAGCCACACTATTTGGGTTAGGGTCAGGCACTCCCCATGTCGGGTCTATGTAAAGTGCACGTCAACATGTCATCGCTAGCAGGGGGGGGGTATCGGAATGATAGACTGCATGATGACTTGCATACTGGGGTTGACCCCGATCCCAGAGCCGAAGTGCAACATGCAGAAGTATCTGTTGTAGTATCAGACACCTACAGTCGAGGTACCATGCAACGTCGAGCTCACACTGAGCAATGGGAACAGCGTTTACTCAAAGAGTGTTGGGCTCAAAAGAGCAATTAGTTGGCCCATCAGTGATAGTCCGGGCATAATATCCTGGCAAGGCTGTTGCTTGGCCAATTGTTGTATGCACAGCTGGTGTGGCTGGTTGCCGTACATTGCACACGCCTTCCACGTACACGTCCATGAGGATAAAGTATGCAGAGACATTTTAAGATGGGCGTCATGCAGTGGGTCAAGTTGACGCCTGAGCCCAAGACAGGTCTTGCAGACTCGCCATGCTGGGTGTTGGAATCTTTTCCTGCCCTGAGATTTGTCGTCATGGGCTCATCGTGAACTATACTCACCGAATGGTGGGATATGCCCATACAAGCAACTTGGATAAATGTGAGCCTTAGCCTCATGCGTGCTGGAAATGTCACATGACATGAGCTTGGGTGCTCCCAAGTCCTGAGTCCCTGGCGATGAACACCACCACCAACCCCCAAGACCATGCCCACAACCCCGCCCTCTACGCCCTTGCCACAGACGATGTCTTCCTCCATGAGCCATCCATCATCTGGGAATGTCTCAGACATCAGACACGCTGTTTGGGAATCAGCATACCTGCACAGGATATATACACAAAGCCTGGACACGTTACATGATGGTGGATTGCACCCAGCGTAGTACAAGACCGTCGTGATGCTGACCCGAGCATCATGCAAGCTTGTGACAAAGCAGGCGGTATGAGTAAGAAACCACCATGACATGGACAACGAGAGAAGGCAGATGGAAAAGAACCCCACAGCAAACCTGTTGGTTCTGACCTGTGTGGTCTGGGCGCCTCGTGGGCTATGTTCATCAAAGCACACCGTGAGCGAGACAATGTTCGATGGGGACCAAGGATGTGATTCAAAGGGTTCGGAATGATATGTGACTTGTAGGATCAGCTGCGCAGGCTACGAGATCAAAATGGAAGCAGATTGGGCAGCATACCCAAGCAAGGCGACGACTCAGATGATCTGATATGCAGGGAACCAAGGGGCCAAGACTAGACAATCACGTCATGCTGTCCTGACCTCCGACATTTAGGCTAGTATGCCCAGCCACGCCGCAGCCTTTCATCCATGATCGCCATTTCGTTCACTAGATGTCCTAGATTTTACGGTACAGTATTTGTATAGAAACATCAGTATCTCAATACAATAAACAAGCTGATATGTATGAATCAAAGAGTAGCATAGAAAGGGAGGCATGTAGGAATGGTTCTCTGAGTCGAATGAGGGTATGAGCCATGTGGAATATTAACTACCGACCGAAATGAATAAAAGGAACCCAAGAGGAGAAAGACGCGCCCGAGTCACAGAGATGCTGGACAGCATAATGCAACGCTTCTGCAGCCTCTGTGATGTCGGGAACCTTGTTGTCGTGAAAGAGATGCTCATACACCTTCTGCATCACTATCGGTGCATCATGGTCCATTATTGACCACATTGTTGTGATGACGCCACCATAACCGGCGAGAAGCATTCCAGCCGTGAGATGCACAGACTCTTCTGACAGCTTCTCATCTCCCTTCACAGTCTGACAGGCAGAGAGGAATGTGAGACCACCTTGAAGCCGTGATAGTCGGATGATGTCAGAGAGTTTCAAGCAACGATGGTCCGCAAGACAAAGACCGCTGTCGAGCAGGTTTTTGGGATCTTGGATGCTGTGACATGAAAAATGTACCCAGTCGGAGGTTTTCATCTCGTGCATGATGTCCTCGATCGTGCCATGAGAATATTGGAGGGTTACGAAAGGGGACTTGGCAGACAGTGCCATGATATGATCAATCTCACCATTCATGCAGGTTAGCTTAGCCTGCCCATCGTTCAGTGGCTGAGGAACAGTGATGAGGTGAATATTGGACGAGAAACTGCTCAAGTCTTTCTGAGCTGATGGCACAAGAGCACTAAGACTTGGTAGACAGGAGGATATAGCAAAGTTGGAAAGCTTTGCACCCGCCCCAGATGTACCATAGCGACCGGCAGGGTGTATGGGCAGAAAAACAAAAGGCCCAGTTCGACACCAAAAAATGTGGGCCATTTTCTCGGTACTAGATGGCGGATTCTAATAACATGCGAATGTCAGTCGGTAAGCATTCACTCTGAAAAGTGTCAGACAGACAACATACCGAAAAGCCAAAGGCCTCCAGAACAGGGTGTATAATGTTCTCCCACAGGAAAGCTAGAATCCACCACAACCGGTTGTCAGGCATGAACCGTTCAGTTCTAACTGCACCTTCCCTCTCACCCCCTTCCATGCCATCTCCCATCAACTGATCAAGAAAGTTCTGTGCTACGAGATTGTCATCGGAAGTGATGAGTGTCGAAATGTAGTCACGTGAAATAACAGGATAATTGTGCTTGAGCAATATACAGAACAGGTATTTCACGACTGGATAGCTAATGCCAGGAAGGGGAACAGGGATAACACCCCCTACCTCTGCCATGACGATTAGTGCATCACATTGTTGTTTGCTAGCATTGAGGTAGATGGCTGGTCCGGATTGTGCCAAGGCAGCTAGTTGCTCGATTGTATCTGGGAGTAGGAATCGATCAAAACCCAGCAAGGACCATATGTTGGCAAGGAGCTTTTCTCGTCTGAGAGCGAGGTCATGGTGCCTCTGGACTTCCTCCTCCAGTGGCATATTGTGGTCGACCAAGTCGTTTGCTGACCTGTGGGATGTGAGATGGTCATGAGAACCAGTATGTTCCAGCTTCGGGAGATCTGCTGAAATGCATCAGCAAGGTCTGGATGCTTGACACAAAGATCATCGACTGGGGTGTGCAGCTGTAGGAATTGACTCCAGACGATGGAACACCCTTGCTCAAGCCACTCAACAGCAATTTTGGGACAACCAGCTTGAAGTGCAGCTACAGCTGCATCTTGGGCAACATCAGCAGCTTCAAGGAGTACCTGGTGGTGCTCTGTGAGTGGAAGTCCAAGCCATGCCAACTGCGGAAGAAGGCTCATGGAGATTGTATATGCATCAAGGAGAGGCTGGGAGTTGCCTTGGTGGCAGGCAGAAGAGACCCAGTGACGAGCACCATGAAAACAGGTGGAAATAGGACCTGTGGAGGCGAGACTAACTGTGGAAAAGTGCAAAGTAGCAGCAGAGAGATGACGAGGGTCATGAGAGTGCTCGAAAAACATAATGAATGAGTTCCCAAGGTTGGACAACAGACATGGCTTGTCGGGATGGCCATTGGGAGTGAGATCAACTGCCTCCTGGAACATCAAAATGGACTTGTCAATGTCCACGAGGTCACTGAGACACTCAAAGCAATTCAATAACGAGATCCCAAAGTTGTTCAACTGACCTGGCTTGTTGGAATGGCCATTGGGAGTGAGATCAACTGCCTCCTGGAACATCAAAATGGACTTGTCGATGTCCGTGAGGTCACAATTACCCTCGAATTGACGATACAACAAGGCTCCTAGGACAGCTAGCACTGCGGTCCGGCAAGGATTCCAAATTGACAAGTCCAGCAGCATATCCTGTGCCCTCCGTATCCACTCCTCATCATTAGGATTTGCATTGTCTGCCTCAGATATTCCAGACTCCATCACCTGACTCATTACAGAGGTCTCGGCCATCTGCAGTGCAACAGAAGCTGCTTGGAACACATAACACCCCACTGGGAAGAGCTCTGCCACTCTGGAGAGGAAATCCTTCGCTTCTGTCCTCTCAGTCTCGTGGCCTTGCTTCTGGAGATGGACCAGTAGAGCAAAGCTGAGATCAAGTACTGTTGTGCAGTGATCTGGGTGACTACTAGCGTGAAGCTGGAGCGCTTCCTGATACAATGCAATTGGCACATCTAAGTCAAGGGTGTGATTATTGGCTTGACAGTGAATGAACTTTGCATTGGCCAAGTTGAATAGTACAGGGAGCGATTGGCATGGTTTGCGGGGCACATGTCCTGGACATGCTGAAAGCACATGATAGCCTCGTCAAGATCCGTTTGGTTCTCAAGCTGGCAGTAACGGTGGAGGGCACGATGTCCATTATCTGTGAGTTGATCCAGCTGGCTCATTGCATCAGAGACTGGTGGCTAACGTTATATGATTAAGATGCGTCTATGACGAGCTGAATGGATCACTCACGTCAAGTTGCATTGAGGATTCGTTGATGTTGCAAGTGCGTCATTTGGCGATGATCCTGATTGATGAACATGATGACAAAACCTCATCCTTCTCAACGAGAAACCTGGTAGCTACAAGGAGACATCAGAGAGAGTGAGTATAACAGTGTGGTTACTTACGCTGGAGTTGTTCATTGCGATTGAGTATGTCTCCCATGGCAATCTTGAATCAGCAAAGTAATTCACCATCTCCGAACCCTGGTCCGAGCTGGAAGGATGCATAGACCTTGAACGCTACCAAAGATGATTGTTCCGATGGCCTTGAATCATACTCAGTAAAAAGTAGTGAAACTGAAGAGGGTAGCGACTCACAGGAGAATCTCTTGATCCCATTCCACCGCGTCCTTGCCTACCAATATGGGCTTGTTCAAAGTTTTCATGGTCTTCCCATTGACGTCTATAATGGCATAGAAGCCTGCTGGCACGCGACGGTGGCCAGACATGACATCTGTGGCATGGATGTCTGCACAGGGATGTCAACAATTCCTGTAGTATGCCGCACAACACCACTTATGGGTTATAAAGACATGTTTGGGTTTGGTTGTATCAGACAAGTACATTTCCGAGTTGTCTGATTTCGTACTTTCTTGAGCATGTTGTGGTTGCGGGGCAAAAAGTGAAGTGAAGACTTGGAATGCAAAGCACAGGGGGAAGACAAGAGCACAGAGGAGAAACATTGGTCAAGTTCTGAGCAGAGATTCTGCAGGAATGGGTTCATAAAGGTGGCCACAGGATGGAACGTTGCTGTGCACATGTTTGATGGAGTGAACCTGCTGGGATTCATTTCACTGACATGAGGTCTACATGTAGTCACTGCTGCTAGTGACATTGTATGGGACTGGTTATGCACACTACCTGGATACCGGAGAAGCAGCCAAGACTTGAGATGTGGCACGACAAGTTTGACCACGATGCCACCATCGACCAGCATTATATACCTTACTGGGAATTAAAAACTAAAAGTCCAAACCAAATTATAGGCTATATAAGTATCTCAGTGGGTGTATATGACCTGTAGGAAGGCCTCAAAAAAGTTCTGGATGATTTGGTGGTCAGAAACAAATTATAGAACAATATGAAGAGGTAGAGAGGGGTATGACTGAACCATCTCCAAATAAATAGCCAGTTGTTATATAGCAATTGGAATGTGTTTCTAGCATGTTTAGAGAGATGGGACAACCCACAGTTTGTATATCAGATACCCTCCTGAATTGATATGGCATGGTAGGGGGGGACAAGGGGGAGTATGACAGAATTATCTTCCAAATAAATAGCCAGTTGTTATATAGCGGTTGGGATGTGTTTCTAGCATGTTTAGAGAGATGGGACAACCGATAGTTTGCATCCTGGGTACCCTCCTGAATTGATATG